>JAOUQT010000007.1:7234638-7248937 GCA_025769995.1 Xyliphius kryptos | reverse complement strand
ATAATAATAATAATATTAATATTAATAATAATAATAATAATACTAATAATAATACTAATAATAATAATAATAATAATAATATTAATAATAATAATACTAATAATAATATTAATAATAATAATAATAATAATATATTTCGTACATTACTTTGATTTATTGGATTTATTGCATAATGTATGAATTCAAGATATCTGGTAATAAACAACTAATTATTAGATGTTGTGGGTGCAACACATTCCAAAAAACAGTTGGAAAAGGGAAATGTATGGCTAGTTATTCGATGTGAAAAACTAAATAATAACAGTTGATGTCAGTGTGTGATTGTTCTTACAAAGAAAGGCTGAGTCTTTTATAAGCAGAGATATCAGTGGATCTCCATTCATTCATTCATTTTCTTCCACTTAATCCACATGGGGTACCAGTGCCCATGGCAAATCTATGCGCAAGTGCAGGAACAACCCTAGACAGGGCACCTTATCCATCGTAGTAGGGCACACACAAACATTCACACACTAAGGGCCACTTTAGAGACACCAGTAGGCATGTCTTTGGAATGCGGGTGGAGGATGGATCACCCAGACAAAACCGGCATGAACACCAGGAGAAAATGCAAACAAATGAGTTGTCATGAACTGGTGATTGAACCCAGGTTATTCTTGCTGTGAGGCAGTAGCGCTACCCACTAGTAGATATCTCAGTAGATATCGATTTACCCTAAATTGAACGAGACACTTATTAATATACTTAAAAAATATATTCTTAAAAAGGTCTAAAGTGGCAGCGTCCCCTGGGATGCACATCGCTGGCGCTGCAACATGCTCACAGACACAGAGAGAGAGACAGAGACAGACATACATGGAAAGCCACAGCCCCAGTGAAACCTCAGGAAGGATTCTAATCCCAATCATGCTGCTACCACTAAATAACTGAAGCTGTAACAGATTTAAGAAATTTTATTTCGTAAAGTGCAAGAGTGCAAACCTAATATGATCCTCCATGATAAACACTGATCCATCATGCAGCATTGCATCAAAAAATGTCATTCATCAACAGCTGATTTAATCACATGGCCATGTGACTCTTGTTTGTGCAGGCACTGGTTATTACTAATGAGGCCAAGCGTTCGTCCACCGTGGGAGAGATTGTTAACTTGATGTCCGTTGATGCTCAGCGTTTTATGGACCTCACAACATTCCTGAACATGCTATGGTCTGCCCCCCTGCAAATCATACTGGCTCTCTTCTTCCTCTGGCAGGTCAGAAATGCAGCCTTCCTAACATTTTTTACTCGACACCACACAAATTCTACAAGGAGGTAGAAAGTGGTAAATCCTACAAAGAGTAAGGAGGTAGGAAGTGGTGAATCCTACAAAGTGTAAGTAGGTAGGAAGTGGTAAATCCTAAAAGTGTAAGGAGGTAGGAAGTGGTAAATCCTACAAAGAGTAAGTAGGTAGGAAGTGGTAAATCCTACAAAGAGTAAGGAGGTAGAAAGTGGTAAATCCTACAAAGAGTTAGGAGGTAGGAAGTGGTGAATCCTACAAAGAGTAAGGAGGTAGGAAGTGGTAAATCCTTCAAAGAGTAAGAAGGTAGGAAGTGATAAATCCTACAAAGAGTAAGTAGGTAGGAAGTGGTAAATCCTACAAAGAGTAAGGAGGTAGGAAGTGGTAAATCCTACAAAGAGTAAGTAGGTAGGAAGTGGTAAATCCTACAAAGAGTAAGTAGGTAGGAAGTGGTAAATCCTACAAAGTGTAAGGAGGTAGGAAGTGGTAAATCCTACAAAGAGTAAGTAGGTAGGAAGTGGTAAACCCTACAAAGAGTAAGGAGGTAGGAAGTGGTAAATCCTACAAAGAGTAAGTAGGTAGGAAGTGGTAAATCCAACAAAGAGTAAGGAGGTAGAAAGTGGTAAATCCTACAAAGAGTAAGGAGGTAGGAAGTGGTAAATCCTACAAAGAGTAAGGAGGTAGAAAGTGGTAAATCCTACAAAGAGTAAGGAGGTAGAAAGTGGTAAATCCTACAAAGAGTGTGTTAGTTATCCGTCACTGGAGTAATATGAAACTCAGTCAAATATTTCCTAATACTACAACATGCTTCATCTTGCACGATAAGTCTTATATTTACTGATTTTTGCCTTCGGTGCTATTTTCTTTCTTTACCATGTAGACTCTGGGCGCTTCTGTCCTGGCAGGTGTGGCTGTTATGGTTCTCCTGATTCCTTTCAATGCGGTGATCGCCATGAAAACCCGAGCGTACCAGGTCTCTTGGACTCTCTTTTTGTCTGCCATGTGATATAGTAATGCCAAGTCTTGCCGTGTTGTAATGTTTACGGGGTTTGGGTTTAACTCTTCCACGCCTCAGTGTGTACTGTAAGGAAGGCTGTGTTTCAATGTGTTTAACTAACATATTATATCTGTAAAGGGAACTCGTATCCCAGACATATATATATTCATATTAACTGCGCTTTTGAGCAGCGCAATATTCAGTGTTTAAGCTCCAAATAAAACTGTACGCTGCTGTAAGAAAAGTAAACTCGTGCATATAATGAACACGTGCTAGAAGTTCTACAGGCTGTTGAAAACGTTGACTAGAGACGTTGGAGGTGTTTGACTGTTTTACGATGTACAGGTGGAGCAGATGCAGTACAAGGACGCTCGCATTAAGCTGATGAACGAAATCCTGAACGGGATTAAAGTGCTAAAGCTGTATGCTTGGGAGCCCTCATTCAAGGAGAAGGTCCTTCAAATTCGGCAAAAGGAGCTCAGTGTGCTGCGCAAGTCTGGCTACCTTAGTGCACTGTCTGTCATGGCTTGGACAAGTGCCCCATTTCTGGTGGGTGTGAATATGCTATTATTACACACGGGGATGGAATAGAGGTGCTTGCGTTGTAATATGATAGAATGCACATGCACATTTCTCTGCTTTTAACACATCCAGGTGTGAACACTCAGAACAGTGTGCTGCCCCCATTGAGGCACCTAAGGAGCAGTTGGGTGGGTTGGGTGCCTTGCTCAACAGCACTTTAGTCATGACTTGCCAATAGTAGGAATCGAACCGGCGATCTTTTGGTCCCCAGCCCTCTACCCCATCCATTTAGCCACAGATTAAAATGGGATAGGATGAGAACTGGACAGAAATAAAAATACGATTTGAACAATTGTTTACTCTATATACAGTATATACACTATATTGCCAAAAGTATTTGCTGACCTGCCTTGACTCACATATGAGCTTAGGTGACATCCCATTCCAAAGCCATAGGGTTTAATATGACGTTGGTCCACCCTTTGAAACTAGAACAGGTTCAAACTGGAGGTCTGTAGTGATTGCAGAATGTTGGTGACCTCTTCTTGCTATGCGCATCAGCATCCGTTGACCTCGCTCCGTCAGTTACCTGGCTTACCACTTTGTTGCTGAGTTGCTGTCATTCCCAAACGCTTCCATTTTCTTATAACAAAGCTGACAGTTGGCTGTGGAATATTTAGGTCCAAGGAAATTTCACGACTATATTTGTGGCACAGGTGGCATCTTATCACAGTTCCATGATTAAATTCACTGAGCTCCTGAGAGCGGCCCATTCTTTCACAAATGTTTGTACAAACAATCTGGATGCTCCTATACACCTGTGGCCATGGAAGTGATTGGAAAACCGGATTCCCATCATTTGGATGTGTAAGAAAATACTTTTGGCAACATAGTGTATAATGATTCCCATATAAGAGTACGACTGGTTCTTCCTAAAGAGCCGTTCACTAGACTCTAACCCATACAGGTGCTTGTCATAAAATTAGAATATCATGAAAAAGTTGATTTATTTCATTAATTATATTTACTTTATTATACATTAATTATATTTGACAACCCAAAAAAAAACTCATATTCACTATCTCAGAAAATTAGAATATTACTTTAAACCAATACAAATAAGGATTTTTAGAAATGCTGGCAACCTGAAAAATATGAACATGAAACATCAGCATGTACAGCACTAAATACTTAGCCGTGGCTCTTTTTGCCTGAATTACTGCAGCGATGCGGCGTGGCATGGAGTCGATCTGTCTGTGGCACTACTCAGGTGTTATGAGAACCAAGGTTGCTCTGATAGTGGCCTTCAGATGCATTGTTGGGTCTGGCGTATCGCATCTTCCTCTTCACAATACCTCATAGGTTTTCTATAGTGTGAGGGTCAGGTGAATTTGCTGGACAATTAAGAACAGGGATACCATGGTCTTTAAACCAGGTACTTGCTTGCACTCTTTTTTTTATACTACGTCTTTTCCTTACCGTCGCCTCTGTAGTAATGTTTAAGGACACAGAGTTCTGCAAACAGCCAGCCGCTTTAGCAATGAGTCTTTTGTGTCTTGCCATGCTTGTGCAAGGTATCAATGGTTGTCTTTTGGACAACTGTCAAGTCAGCAGTCTTTCCTGCGATTGTTCAGCCTACAGAAGTAGATTGCGGATCATTTAATGGCTGTTGCAGGTGTTTGGAGTTAATGAGCTGATTAGAGTGTGGCACCGGGTGTCTTCAATATTCAACCTTTTTACAATATTCTAATATTCTGAGATACTGACTTTGGGTTTTTTATTAGTTTTCAGTTATAAATCATCAAATTAAAAGAATTAAACACTTGAAATATATCAGACTGTGTGTAATGAATGTGTATAATATAAATTTTTTTCTTTTTGAATAGAATTAAAAATAAACACATATTTTCATGATATTCTAATTTTATGACCAACACCTGTAAGGCACTTTGAGTACCCAACCGGTGATAATTGATATTTATAAACCATTTTTTTTTTTTTTTAATGCACAAAATACAGCTTAAAAGCCGGTTGTTTAGCCTCGCCCTTGATAAGCCATGCTGTTCAGAAACTATTGAATACATTTTGAATATCAGTGCAGTGCTACACACACACATTTCTTACTAAAACTTTAATTTACCTTCACATTTATATCACAGCAACAGTGTCATGTATTAGTCTATAATATACGCGTGACATACCTTTCAACAAACACTTAAAGACGGTTAGTAACAGAAAGCAATTTTACTGGCAAACTGAAAGCAGGGTTGGCAGATCCAGCAAAAATATCCAGACCAAAATCTGTTGAAACCCCGTACCTCAGAAATAAGGGAGACGGAGAAAATATAAAAGAACAACCGAGGTCCGGACCAGTGTCCTCATAGCTAGGTACAGCCATGTGTTAAATGATACCTGAGGAATGGAGGGAAAGTGTTTGTTGACACCAATAAAATGAGAGGACGAATGTAGTACAAAAATTGTGGGTTTATGTTCATTAAATTGTTCAAAGACTTGAACTTGTTTGTGACTTGGAAAGCTTTGTGATATTACATACTCTGTAAAAAATCTTAGGCACAAAACTCTCACTCTCATCCAGGGAGAGGATATGTATTTGGTATCTCCAGGTTGCCTAACAGACAGGATTTTGTATTGTGAGAGATACTCACATAGACACGGGGCAGACACACTATAATACACAATATAGAAGTGCTTCAACTGAACAATTCTGGTGCCAACCCTGGGCAGAGTAAATTTTTATTATAAATAATTTATAGTCCAGGTTTAATGATTTAAATATTACCTGTGTGAGATTTTAAAGAAGTGATGCTATAAGGTTAGCTCGAAGTGGTTGCGTGGGTTCGGTTAGTGTATTTCTTTGTCACAAATATAATATTTGTTCCCATAGTCTAGGTAATGTATTTCATGTACCGTATAACATGTTTATTCTGGCTGATCTGAGGTTAAACTGCACTGAAAATGCATGAGGTGAGTCACACAGTACCTCTGTCTGCCTCAAGGGGACATGGGTGAGATTTATTTAAAATAGTGAACTTAATCTTTAATTACTGTGCACTTTTATTACGAATTACAGACCTGTAATGGCAAATTTAGCTCTGTCTCTGAGCCTCTATAAATGTAAGGTTCTTTCTTGGTCAAAAATGCACTTATTATTTGTATGTAAAGAATGATATAAGTATAAAACATTTCTTCTTCATCTTTCGGCTTTTCCCTGTCACCAGGGGTCGCCACAGCAAGTCCCTCGCATTAGGATCTGGCACGTGTTTGTCGGATGCCCTTCCTGACGCAACCCTCACCTTTTCATGCTTACGACGGGACAATTTAGCTTCTCCAATTCACATAGAATCTTACTCGGAGTACACCCGCGTGAACATGGGGAGAACATGCAAACTCCACACAGAACCCGGGATCTTCCTACTGTGAGGTCACGGCACTTTCCACTGCGCCACCTAGAGTATAGAAAATATTAAATATTATTCATACTGAATTAAATATTACATTTAGGTACTTAAATTATATATTTGGGGCACCATGGTCCAATGAGTAGTGCTGTCCCTTCACAACAAGAAGGACCTGAGTTCAGTTCCTGGGATATGCGAAATTTTTGCATGTTCGCGCGAGATTTGTCCGGGTGCTTCGGTATCCTCCCGCATTCCAAAGACATTCTTAGTGTGTGTGTGACTATATGTGGGTATTTGTGTGTGCCCTCTACGTTTGATCTGCGCCCTTTCTAGTGTTGTTCCTGCCCTTGCGCCCAGAGTTGCGGGGTTGACACCGGCTGGCACGCTACCCCATGTGTGGAATAAGTGGAAGAAAATGAATGAATAAATAAATAAATGAATGGAATTATATACCGTATGCCAAGTCAGTGCCCCAAGTCACAAACCTCACAATTATACACATATTTAATTATAAATTAAAAACACTCTGCTTTACCAGGAAGTAACATTCACTATTGCACTATTATATATGCACTATTATATGCACTATTATGCACTATTATATAATTATAATCATCCATCTGAATCATTTATATCATCGTAAATACGATGCAGACATTTTAAATCAGTGTTTTCTTCCCGCTTTTAGGTGAGCGTCGTATTTCGTGGTGTGACGTCACGCACAGGGATAGGCTGGTCACGTGGTGTGAGTTTCTAAACCGCTGGTTACAGTGGAAGAAAAATAACGAAGGTGTAAAAGCGTACGTAAAAATTACTTTAGAGCGAACAGGTAGGAGAGTTTACTTTGCCTTTCTTATTCAGGTTTATATTAGGGAATTGAAACAGGCTTTTCTCGGAGTCTGTTGTCTTTTTTTAAGTATTATTTAAGATAAAGTATAGCTTAACTTTCGGCCAGCTCGTTTTATTGCTACCTGGTGACTTGTTTATTATGGCGCGCGCTCCTTGATGGCTGACGGCGCTTTATTCTCCCTCTGCTAACGGGTATGAGTTTATTCTAAGGGACAAGCTTTATTGTTATCATTGCTTTGTACTGGGATTTATTTTTCTATTGTCTCACCCTTTAATGTTGTTTATTTTATTAACAGTACAGCATTAAATGTTACTTATTTATCGCGTAGATCATTTATTACATATCATTAGATCATTTCCCAAACTATTTGCTCAAATGATCGGAATCAGGTGTTCCAATCAACTTCCATGGCCACAGGTGTATAAAAGTTTCGGCATACCAAGACATTTTGGACAACATTCCTCTTCCAACATCTTCCAACAAAGCAGGGTCTATAAAGACATGGATGACAAAGTCTGGATCACTGGCCTGCACATAGTCCCGACCTTGACCCTATAGAACATCTTTAGGATGAATTAGAGCGGAGACTGAGAGCCACGTCTTCTTCTGGAAGAATGTTCAAAAATTTCCATAAACACACTCCTGAACCTTGTGGACAGCCTTCTCAGAAGACTTAAAGCTGTTCTAGCTGCAAAGAGTGGATTGACGTCATATTGAACCCTATGGATTAGCTCATATGTAAGTCAAGGCAGGTGATCGAATACTTTTGGAAATATAGTGTATGATCAGCATTTTATTTGGGCAGCACAGTGGATTTGTAATACACATTAACCTTATTCCATTCTGGACACAATTTCTATTGTTTTGTGGAAGTTTAGGAGATAGATTTCGAAATAGTTTTGTCCTTACAGGTCTCTGTGGTAATTAACGGCCAGGTCAGTGAGTGTGTTTGAAACAGAGATTATTACTACTTCTAGAAGTGGAAATTATTCTTATTACGCTGAAGGATTGCTGCATTAGTAACACTTGGCTGGTAACAATTTGATATACTTTTTGGATTCATTTTAAGATCGCCACAAAAAGCCTACTCATGCAAGCTGACTTATGCCTGCTGCAGCAGCTCTGTTCAATGGTCAATGTGGACGGCTGGTGGTTTGTTAATAATTCCTCCGGTCTTAGTTCACTTGAGATATCCTGTTACTGAAACCAGCCACAAGTGCAGCTGTTGCTAAAACACTGTCACCACACATCTGGGCTATAGCTATTTGTCACCGGTACACATAGCTGGTAAATGTTGACTTTGTATGTGCAGTGGACAGGTCAGCACTTTTTATATGAGAGTTGTTTGTGATAACCACCAGTTGGGGCACTTTATCAAGGATTATATGCCAGTTCCAGGTGTTCCTAATCTGCTGATCGTTCAGTGTATTACTGTGATTCTTTTAATTATTATTATTACTACTGATGTTCTTAGATTGTTCATCTAAGATTGTTCTTAGATGTTCAATACCTTTTGCTTTCCTGACAACAAATCTGTTGATTTTTTTAAAAATTCCAGAACCATGTGTAAAACTATAATCAAAGCAATGGCGGAGCAAAAATATAAATACAATAAAAAATTGTTGGACACTTTGTTGTCCAATTCCCTGTGTGTTCCTTCATAGTCATAATACTGTAGATATAGATCTACAATGAAGGAAACTGTGTCCAAACATTTTGACTTGTAGACTGTATTTTTCTAAATCAGATAGATAGATAGATTCAACTTTATTGTCATAGCTCTCTACAAGCATCTGCCAGAAGTGCAAGAGTAGCGTAGTGCAAAATGGCATTAGTGTGCAGTACAGGCAGGGTACAAGATGGCAGTAAAGATACTGGAGTATAATTATTAGTAAATAAGTAGAGTAATTATAGCTGTTGTTAATATTGTGTACAATAAGGTAGTTGTATAGACCGTGTGTAATAATTAAGTCCTGTGTATTGTCCAGTATAAAGAAGAGTTCATTAGTGTGATGGATGAAGGAAAAGAATCCTTTCCCGAGTCGACTCTTTATTGTATTGATCATATAGCATCATGGCTTTGTGATGGCTAGCCGCTCTGTAGGATGGAGCAAACTGACTGAGCATCCACATCTCTTGCCAGCTGGTGCAGACTTTGCAGTCAAGCTCGTGTTTCTAATGTATCTCTGAAACTGATGCCTGTAGCTATATTATTAGATGCATATGAACTCGAATAGACTACTTCTGGTGTGTTTTCCACTACATTATGCTTGTACAGTATGTTGAAGCCATGCTCTGTCTCATCGGCCACCAGGATTTGGTTACAGCGCAATCCGAGCTGTGATCTTGTTACACACTGGTCTCCAGTATTGTCTTACTGAGAGTTCTCATTTCTCATTCATTAATACTCATTATGTTGTGCTTTATTTCATGTAGTCTTTTATTATAGAGACTAGGTAAGCTTCATCCTGCTAATCTTCATTTTCAGCAGCCATGCATGTAATTTACATACAATAAACCGATTTATCAGAAAACAGAAATATGTGTGAAGACTCATTGTAAACAGGGGAACACACTGAACACATTTGTAGTGACTGTGTGGTGAACAGGAACTGGAGCATATAAGGATCTTTTGAACTTCTGCCTTTCTGGTGACGCATTGATAAAGGATGTTTAATCAAGAAATGCAGCTCAGGACAGCCTTGAACATCCTTGATCAATTTGATTGTGGACATTGTATTGAGAGAACAGTTTAGCTTCCTGTTTAAGGAATTTGTTATACAACCCCAATTCAAATGAATTTTGGACATTGTAAAAACATAAATAAAAACAATACGATGATGTGCCAATATTTTTGTAGCTCCGCCACCAAGGCAGGAAAATGCAGACTGGGAGCCGCCGTGCGACCCACCAAAGAGCCGAGTGCGGTAGAAAAATTGGGCGGCTATAACTTAGAATAAACTACATTTCCCTTACATGATCATACTTATCAAAAGCTCATGAGACTCGGGTTATTTAAGCAGATGAGAATTATTACTCATGCTTTTATTACTTTATTTTGAGTTGCGGTTTATTTTGAGCACGGTGGCACATCGGGTAGTGCTGGACCCATTTTTGATCCCAGGTGGGACAACCTGGGGAAAACGTCTGAGTGGGGCTCCTTTTGCCCAGTTACTGCAGGTGTGGCATGAAGTTGATCAGTTGATATTTTGTCTTTAAGCGCTTCTTACTCTCTCTTTTGTTAAAGAGTGGCTTGACACAAGGAATGTAACAGCTGAAACCCATGTCTTGCGTATGTCTGTGCACATGTCTGTGCATGGTAGTTCTTGAAGCTCTGAATCCAGCTGCAGTCCAGTCTTTGTGTATTTCCCCCACATTTTCGAATGAGATTTCTTTCACAATCCTCTCCAGGGTGCTGTTATCCCTATTGCTTGTACACTTTCTTCTGCCTTTTGCATCTCTATTAATGTGCTTGTACTCAGTGCTCTATGAACAGCCAGTCTCTTTAGCAATGACCTTTTGTGTGTTGCCATGCTTGTCCAAGATGTCAGTGTTTGTCTTTTGAACAACTGGCAAGTCACCAGTCTTTCTCATGATTGTGGAGCCTATAGAACTAGACTGAGAGACAATTTAAAGCTCTTTGCAGGTGTTTGGAGTTAATTAGCTGGTTAGAGTGTGGCACCAGGTGTCTTCAGTATTGAACCTTTTCACAATATAAAATTTTTTGAGATACTGAATTTGGGTTTTTTATTAGTTGTCAGTTATAAATCATCAAATGAATAGAAAGAAAAACTTGAAATATATCAGTCTGAGTGTAATGAATGTGTATAATATACAAGTTTCACTTTTTAAATGGAAATAAATGAACTTTTTCATGATATTCTAATTTTATGACCAGCACATGTACTAATACTGAGCATAGCAATAGTATTTTGTCCACCTACCTCGTCCCTTTTATTGCCTTTATGCCATTTTATTTGAAATAACTGCTCCACAAAAGTGCATGTAAACGTGAGTAGTACAAAATATTTTGGGGGAAAAAACAGTCTAAGTGGTCAAAAGTTAAACTGCTCTAATACCTATAGATTAAGTCTAATGGGTTTCTGAGGTCAGCTTCCAGTATAAAAGCTCAGATTGGCCCGAGGTAAATGTGCAGCACAAGTATATTAAGATATATTATGAGATAATGTATCTGTAATCAGCATCTTTCTTTTGTAATTGTGCTACTTTTATCTTGTTCTACAGGTCCAGATGCGTTTCCGATGTCCTCTAGTGGTGGATCTCCTGGCCGTTTTGGCCGCGCCCAGTATACACAGAGCCATAACAATGTGCCTCCAGATTCTTTACAAAAGAGTAATGGCTTCTCTAGTTTGCAGAGATCGTCGCATTTGGCTCTGAGCTTGGACCCTCTACCACCACCTCCTCTTCCTGACCTGCCTCCGATTGGACCAGAGTGTGACCTCAGTGATAGCGAAAACTGTGAGAATCCATCCCTTGATATCAAACCTGTTCACCGCTTCATTCCTGAGTCTTGGAAGAACTTCTTTCGAGGAAGCAACAGAAGCAGCAGTAGCTCAGCGCCTGTATCCAGTAATATCAACACCACCTCAAAGGGCATTAGGTGCTCCCCTCCTCACTCCCCCTCATTCTCAGGTTCAAATAATGTTAAGGTGGGGAGCTCTGGAGGCAGCTACCATTCACATATTGAGCATGAAGCTGTGCTAGGGGGGCATCCAGAGTCTATGGATGGTCGCACTGCACACACCACTGCACACACCACTTTGACATACAGTGAACGAGTTGAGGAGTACCACCAGCGTTATGCCTACATGAAGTCCTGGCCAGGGCTGCTAAGAATTCTGGGTTGCATTGAGTTACTTTTAGGGGCAGCTGTTTTTGCTTGTGTCTGTGCATACATTCACAAAGACAATGAATGGTATAATATGTTTGGTTACTCACAGCCTCAAATGTATGGTGGGTATGGGGGTGTGTATGGCATGTACGGAGACACTTATTACACTGGGCCCAAGACAGCGTTTGTCCTTGTTGTGGCGGGCCTGGCATGGATATTGACTGTGATCTTGCTGGTGTTAGGGTTGACCATGTATTACCGTGCTATCCTGTTAGACTCAAACTGGTGGCCTCTTACAGAATTTGCTATCAATCTGGTTCTTTCGATACTTTACATGGCTGCTGCTATTGTGTATGTAAGAGACACAACACGAGGTGGACTATGCTATTACCCAGTTTTTAACAATGGCATCAATGCGGCTTTCTGTCGTACTGAAGCCGGGCAAACTGCAGCTATCATTTTTCTATTTGTGGCCATGCTGGTGTACCTGATAGGAGCTATTGTGTGCCTGAAACTATGGAGACACGAGGCTGTACGCCGCTACAGAGAGAAGTATGGCCAGGAGGTGAGAATGTCTGCTGATTTACTGCATCTCTCAGGGAGATACTCCATTCAATTTCTTTTCCACTTAATCCACAAGGGGTCATGGGCCAGCTGGTGCCCACCCAGCAACGCTGGGCTCAAGGGCAGGAACAACCCTAGACAGGGCACCAATCCATCGGAGGGCACATACACACAGTCACACAAATTCACACACTAAGGGCCTCCTTAGAAACACTAATTAACCTAGCATGTATGTCTTTGAAATGAAGGAGGAAACCAGAGTACCCAGAGAAAACACAGTGAAGTGTGCACTGTCCAATAAATAGTAAACTTTTTTTGTGAAAAATTTCATTCTACTAGAGCAGGACGGTTGCAAAGTGGGTAGTACTGTCGCCTCAGAGCAAGATCCCCGGCTGGGATGACTCGGGGAAATTTCTGTGTGGAGTTTGCATGTTCTCCCCATGTTTGCGAGAGTTTCTGCCTGCATTCCTCATGCATTTAAGGTTAATTGGTGTCTCGAAAATGGCACTTAGTAGGTAAATGTGACTGTGTGTGCCCTATGATGGATTGTTCCTGTCTTTGGGCCCAGGTTTGCCAGGTGGGCACGGCTTGCCTGCAACCACGTATAGAATAAGCTAAAGAAAATGAATGAATTTTACCAAAATGATCATAAATGTAAACATTTCATTGCCTTGTTTTAATAAAATTGTCGGTGAAAGCCAGCAGCCACCCAAGATGCAGACGCTGTCCCTAATACATTAAAATGTTTTTTTCCTCAGATGGAGCCAGAATTACACTTGACTCAGTCTATGGTAACTATGTTGTACTTTGCACATGTTGCATATTTTAGAGAATATTACTTTGGTGATCATCCTAATTTTTTCTCCTGTAGGATGGACCGAGGATTCCTAAGCCGGTCGTCATGTCATCTGTTGCACCAGTTAACACAGAAGCTCCTGCACCTTCAAAGGCCAAAGTGGTTAAAGGACATATTCCACTGGGACACATTCCCAAAGCCGTGATTGTACCTGACTACCTATCGTGAGTACTTCAGTATCTTTCAGTGCAAATGTGTGCGCGTTCGATTATTGACTGTGTGCATTTTGTCTTTTGTAGTAAATACCCAGCAATTCGAACAGACGAGGAACGGGACCAGTACAAAGCTGTCTTTAATGACCAGTATTCCGAGTATAAAGAGCTGCATGCAGAGGTTCATGCAACACTGAAAAAGTTTGATGAAATGGATAGCATGATGCGCACCATACCTCGAAACATATCCAGTCAGGAGGTCTGTTACTAACCTATTTGCTTTGCTGTTTCTTTCAATATCCAGATTTTATTCGGAATAGAACATCGATGGCATATCAAATGTTTAAACTGAGAAAATGTATCAATTAAAGAGAAAAATTGTGTGATTTTAAATTTTGTGATGCCAACACATCTTTAAATAGTTGGGACAACGCCATGTTTACCACTGTGAGACATCCGCTTTTCTCTTTACAACAGTCTGTGAACATCTGGGGACTGAGGAGGCACAAGCTTAAGTTGTAGGATTCTAGTAGCTCATTTTATTAGCTCTTTTCTGTCATATCTTTCGTTTTATGATCTGGACTGCAGGTTGGTCAGTTCAGTACCCGGACCCTTCTTCTAGGCAGCCATGATTCTGTAATTGATGCAGTATGTGGTTTGGCATTGTCATGTTGAAAATTGCAAGGTCTTCCCTGAAAGAGACTTCTTCTGGATGGGAGCATATGTTGCTCTAGAACAGGGGTGTCAAACTCATTTTCACCGAGGGCCACATCAGCATAATGGCTGTCCTTAAAGGGCCAGATGTAAC
>JAOUQT010000007.1:6957958-6968438 GCA_025769995.1 Xyliphius kryptos | reverse complement strand
AAGTGCGCAAGAGTGACGCAAAATCGACTTGAACGCCAAGAAGACGTCACTGAGCTTTCATAATGAAAAGGAAAACGGAAGTGATAGGCAGGAAACTCTTACATTTAAGATAATGTAGGGGAAGAAGATTTTGGGTGTATCTTCAGTAATAATAATAATAATAATAATAATACTACGGTCAGAGACTCTGACTGCTTTTGTTTTTTGCAGTCAGTGTCTCTTCATGCAGTATCTGCATGAAGGTGCGCAACCAGACACATTATGTAACGTGTTGGTCCAAAACATGAGCATTAATAATCTAAAGTAGTTCTTACTTTAGTTTAATAGTCTTGCAGTTTAAGATCACATAAACCTGTGGATTGCATGAGACGCCGAAGGTCTACCTGTTATTTTTTGGTTTTGGTGTCTGTGGCCTCCCTCTAGAGTCTCTTTCTAAATCTATAAAAGGCAAAGCCCTCACTGACTCATCGCTCATTCTTCCCGAGGACCTACAGGGCTGTAACTTTGTATTGTGATCATCTACCACGTTCTTGGAAAAACGTAACGAGTTCTCACTTTCCTACGTTTGATTGTTCATTCACCATCGAACACAACACCTCGGATGGATTGGCGCCTGACGAATACCCACAAAGCGGAACATGGCGCCGTCATTTGTCCTTGGAAAAACTACTGATAGATTCATGTATTCACTTCTCACATTCCTCACTCGTCTTCAGAACTACTTACAGGTTCTTTTTTTGCACACAATAATTAGAACTCCGTCTCCTAATTACTGATAAATCCCGTCCTGTTTTCACAAATGTATAAAATCGAGTCCTCAGCCATGAATTCTGGACACGTGTACGTCTGCAACTTTGTGGGAACAGTTGTGGGAACCCGAGTGCACAATGTAAGGTCCATAAAGCCATGACAAAGTGAGTTTGTTGTGAAGGAACTCAACTTACTCACGCAAAGTACTGACCTCAACCACAACCAACACATGGGATGAACTAGAATGAAGCCTGTGAGCAAGGTCTTCTTATCCAACGTGTGATTTCTTAAGGAACTCTTGTTCCACAAAACACACACACTTGAAAACACAAACCTTGTAGAAAGTCTCCAGATCATGGATTGAGGAAGTTAGAATTAAAGGTACGGAGGCGAGTCGCTGTGTGAACAAAGACTTCAATAACTCGTTCCTTTGTTGAAAACCAGCCCCGGTTCAGCCTCCTATCAGTAGGGGGTGCTGCAGCAACATTTTCCCCTGCCTGCGCACGTGAGGTCTTCACAGTTAGCACATCGCACCATCATCATCATCATCATCATCATCAACATCATCATCATCACGACAGTTGTTTACTTATGTTTTCAATCAGAAGGTTGGGGGTTCAAATCCCAGGTCCACAGAAGTTACCACTGTGGGTCCTTGAGCAAGACCCTTAACCCTCATTGCTCCAGGGTTCAACCCTGTGTTCTGACCCCAACCAAGTTGGGATACCTGTAAGTCGCTTTGGATAAAAGCGTCTGCTAAATAACTAAATAAGAAGCAACACCTAACTGCATAACATCTCAAATTAATTTGTAGATACAGATTTAGGATGAGATTGGTGCAGGTCCAATTTTATTATAGCTTTAGACCAGTCATGTTGGAAGATTATAAACCTTTGAAGCTGTGTGTCATCCTGTAGTCCTTAATTGGCCCATATTTGGCAGTCCAGGTCTAAAAGTGTTCTGTGGTGTGTAAATTCAGATGGTGATATGTTTATTTTTCTCTTTAAACCACCAGAGTCTCGAAATAATGTAATACTTAGATTTCTACATGCAATCTAATGCTGCTGCATGTCTGATGTCACTTTATATTCTCTATAGTAGGCTACACCAGAGTAGGCGGAGCTATAAGAGTCATATCAGTTTGTACTTTTTCTTTCTTATTCGAAGCTGACCACAAATGTATTAGGATTAATGTTACGACACAACAACAGAGTCTGCACAAAGCAATATTATTATCATGACTAGTAAATGACCTTTTGTTCAGAGAACCCGGTGATGAAGAGGAGAAAAATACACATAGAAAAAATGACTGTGATTTTTTTGAAAGAGCTCATTCATTTTCGCCATCTAATTTAGACCTGGCGTGCCAATTATCGGCATGAATTACATGAACATGACTTCAGGGGGCAATTTGTGCAATTTATATTACCCTTAAAATGTACAATCTTAGTTTAGTAGGTGAATTCAGAATGGATGGCTATGTGACTTTGACCATATTGTGTACGTACCATTATAATAACAGTCAGAGATCCACATTGATGGACCCCGTCTGTCTATATTTCGAAGAAATGAACTTCTCGTGTTTTCAGTTTCCATGCATTACAATATCTTCAAAGTGCTTACACATCAATATGTGGACAGATATGGCTCCTGCATTTAATATATAGGGTTTAAATTTGGTAAATCCAACCTCCCACATGGACTGCATATTGAAGCATTGTGTTTTGGTGAAGAGTAAAATATCTCCAAACAGCTACATGTGATCATCTCATCACAGTGACAAACTGCAAATTATAAGTAAAGATCCAGCAGTAAACAGTCTGGCCTCATGGTCACAGTCAAATTGCATGGTCCTCAATCTCTGCTATAAACCGCCATATACACACTGCTTTCTTTTCTACAGTTTTTCTGCTGTAGAGGTTTCCTGTGACCACAACAACAGGAGACAATTAACTGCAGCTCCATCCTCAGAGCACGGTAAGTAAGCTGATAAGAAAGCCAGAAAGCAGGTGTGAGTTATCTTATCTCAACTCTAAATAGACATATTATTAGGTATTTTTAACAATATTTCGATTCTCCTGTATGTTCCAGATATACAGTGGAATTGACAAGGCAGCTTATATGACTACATACCAATACCAATAAGGCTGACGTATATGATGCTGGTGTGCAGCATTCACACAAAACAAGCAACTCATCCGGATACCCACGCACTCATTTCAAGCAAAGGGGGGAAAAACAAGCATTTTGAATGTAACTTAGTGGCCACCGTCCTCCCACACGCAGTCGTTCTTCTGTTTCGCCAGTTTTCTGACCAAGCGCTCGAGCTCCTTGCGAGATTTTTGCTCCTCCTCCAAAGACTGCTTCATTAACTTGTTCTCCTGAGGTCAAAATACACGATTAGATATTACAGTTCAAGCTAGTTTGGGGGGAAAAAAAACGCCCAAACAACGCCCAATAGCAGTAATCAACGCTTCCTCTACTGTCAGTTAAATATCAGTGCTAGTAATTGCATTGCTCCATTGCCTATTTTTTCCACTTAACATATAAATAGATTTGATATACCATGACTGTCAGCCATGATACAGAATTTCTGGAGCAATGAGGGTTAAGTGCCTTGTCCACATTGGCAACTGATGGATTCGGGGTTTGAACTCCCGACCATAGCCCGACATTCTAACCACTGAACTACCAACCCCCCCCCATTCCAATACTTTAGATACATTGTTGACATGATATTCTATAAGTTTGGACACACCGCCTTATTCGTCCATTGCATATATTCTCCACTTACCATATAGATAGACTTTGTAGTTTTACAACCACAAACTGTAGCTGTTTGAGTTCCTGGATTCTTCCACACACAAAGCTCTGGCCCAAGATACCATTGAAGTTACTAAGTGTTTGTGTGATGAGCTTTTATACCGGAGACTCAAATCAGGGCTAACGTGCACCAGCTGCAGCTTCCTTATTTAGGAGCTGCTCTGTAGCTGGTTGTTGTGGCAACCTTGAATTTGTGACAGTGTAGTTTATGTAACCGTCTTGTCGGGGAAAATAGGAACGATTGGGCCCGTTAAGAGGGGTTAGTTGTGGTACCGTCAGGAGGGGGGCGGTATCATAGTTTTTACTTTAAGTAGGGAAAGTATTTTCTGCTTTAGTTGCTGCGTTATTGTTAGCCTTTACGTGATCGCTTACGTGAGCGCCTCCTACTTTAGTAGCAATCTTGTAATGCGTTCGACTCTGAATCCTCAGACCCGGGTTTGCAACCAGGCATCCATCAATAATGGATTTTTTTGTTTCCCCCTATTTAATTGTTTTTTTATCCTTTCTTTTTTCTAAACTTGCAGGTGCTGATTGAGAGAAGTAGGCCCTCCTCAGAGTGGATAACAGCATGTGCTAGCGCCCAAGTGTATAGTTCAGGAACTAGTGGCACTGTGCTAGCGCTCTGGGGTGGTGACCAGGAAACCAGGGTTCATATCTCCTGTGAATTTAAATTAAAAACGTATTTTTATCTGCATCTTTGTGTCCTCCCTTAACTCCTAACAGTAGTACATCGATTTTCTCTTGTTAGTCCCCTCTTGGTTCTGTTCTCTGGTTCTCAGGACCATCACATAACAGGTGGAATTGGGTGGTGTATTGTTGGTCAGTTCTGCAGTGATACTGATGCGGTGAGGGGGTGTTAGTGCAGCAGTTCTGCTGTAGTTTCATTTAAACATCTCAGTGAAACTGCTGGGATAGGCATAATGCATCAGCCAAATAGTACCCGCTCTGTGGTGCTACCATTGATGTCCCGACTATTAGACCACAGAGTAAAGAGGACGAACACAATGTGTACTGTAGTCCACAAACCGATGGACTACAGTCTGTAATTGTAGAACTACAAAGTCCATCTTTACAGTAAGTGGAACTGATAAACAGATATGATAGACAAGAGCACAGAGTACCAAAGGATTAGTTTTATGTTTTACCTTCCTCAACTCATGGACCTCATCCTTTAATGCGTAGACAGCATCAACAAGACTTCTGCAACAAACAGAGAGGCAGATGGAACATGTAACAATTATGCAAACACAATCCCTCACACATTTACACCTTCCAAAGGGGGGCTTTCCATCACCAATTAATCTTCTAACATGCTTCTATTTTGTGGCAGGAAAACCCACAAGACAAAAGGAGACCATGCAAATGCCACACAGAGAGGATCCTACATGGGAATTGAAACCTAGGACCTTCTCAGTGTGAAATACAACTGTGCCAGCCTTAAAAATCCATTAGTTCTAAACAGTATTTAAAACAACATAGATGCTAAAGTACAATATTACTTTTACTAAATTCACTTAAATTATTATACACTTCATGTGGACAGACTTTCCAGTTATACCTACCATACATGCAATAGGGATAAAACCAAGAGTCAGATCAATGTGATGGTCAGTTATCATATATTTTTGATCATGTTCATTTATATCTCTTATATGAAGGGTCACCAACCTTTTTGACACTGAAAGCTACTTTAAAAGTATGGAATAATATGAGGAGCTACTAGTTTGTTTACATATATGTAAGTTGGTAAAGTTTGTTATAAAATAGGTTCTTAAATCTGATTGGTTGAGCCCCTTGACTAGCCATGGCATTATTTACAATAACCCACACCTCTGATCACTTTACATTTGTATAAATGCGCAATATAAAATATATTGTTTTCTAAAAGTTTTTCATGAATGCATGCAGTAATTTGGCCACTAAATGCCAGTATTTGACTGGATTATGTCACGGAAGATGAATTTGTTAGCGATTTTGCTTTCGGTAAACGCATTTATGAATCAAACTTTATTTTTTTAAATTAGAATGTGTTGGTAGCCGTTTTATAAAAGCAATAAGGCATTATTGTGAATTAACCACGGGAAGAGGTGTAACAACACTCTGCTTGCATCTCATACCTAATAATTTTAAGAAGTGCACGGTGCTTCTTCCTTTTGTTTTTGTCTTTTTCAGTTAATTAACTTCCTTTTGTCTTCCATTTAGTTAGTTACTGTTACTGTTTGTTTATTGGTTCTCCTTTTGTCACATGACAGGGACTTTTGTTTTATATACCTTCGACTTTGTTTCGTCCCTGTCCGGTATTGCTATTTTCATGTTTTGTGTTTGCGTGTCGGTTGCCCCGTTAATGCGTGTTTTGGCCACACGGCGAAATAAAGCCTTATTTACCCTCACCTGGCAACCTGCTCCTACTTGCTCAAAGCGGACGAGCTCCCGCATTACTCCCGGTGCGCAGATCGTGACAATAATACCTCTTTCTCATGGTTTATTCACAATAATGCATGCCCTCTCGTGCCTAATTGCTTTAATATTCCACATCTATATTAACTTTTTTTGTTGTAAATTACTACTTTTAATAAATCATGACTGAATAGAGAACATACTACATTATATTATTATATTTAATCAAAACTCTCTGTCTATTTATTCATTTAGGTAAAACAACCAATAAAGCTGAAAGCAGCAGAAAGCAGATAAGGGTTATGACCACAAGAGACCGTCTAAGAACTACAGTCACAATACAAAATGTAAAACACAGACTAAAACCATTCATTATATTATTTTAAGAAATTATCCATGTCTTCTTTTGTTGGATCAACCTTTTTTTAAATTAACAACCATAGGATCCTTTTGTTAGTGATGCATTTTCACACGGTCCCTGGATGGTATGTATGCCTGCCACTGCGATTGCGTCTATACTAGTGGTTTTACTCAGATAAATAAACCAACCAGGGATTTTGACAAACTAAAAAAAATGTTCATTGTTCTCAAATCACTCATAATTTAAAAATGCATTTTAAAAGATTTAGCAATTTGAACGCAAAACGCAAATACATAACTGTCTGAAGCTGCTATTTCTCTGGGAATATTAGAAACAGCACGATGAGCGTGCATCATTTATATGTCCCATATGATATTGAATTTTCTAAATAATTACGTGTTGTTTTTCCTGCCTGTTAACAATCGACTACCCATATTAGTGTTGTTGCTATTTCCAGGAAATGTGGGCACCATGTTGGCTACCTCTGTCTTTAATTGTATATTTCTCATATAACTACTATGATGTCCTTGTTTAATGTGATACATTTAAACAAGAATAAACTGAAGTATCTGATAAATTTGCAGCTATTCAGCAACATTTCCTTAATTTACACTAAAAGCTCAACATACTTTTCCTCAATGATGGTCTGTCCATTGTTCTTCATCTCTTCAACAATAATCTTCTCCTCTTCTGGCAGCAGGACCTGAGGAACAGCATCCTTACGCGCAGCTACAACGGCATGGACAAAGTTAGACACATTTCCCAACGCATGCAAAAGCTTCTGTGAGCACAGAGATGGACATCAGCAGGGAATACCTGAGGAACCCTGGTGTATGCTGACTCCTGTACAGTAGGCCTCAATAACCTTCAGAATCTGGGCATCTTCTTCCAGAGCTGCTGTACCTGTCAAAGTACCACAACCCACATGTGAGACTATCATCTTCAAAGAGGCAGTAGGAACCGATGGCCTAATCAATACCACAAAGAGGCTTTGGCTCAGCCACCTGTTTCGGTTCTCAATAGACTCCAACACCAGCATGTTGATTAACCTACAAACAACCAACTTAACCTACTTTTTCGAATTAAACTTTCATCGTCTGATGGTTTTCTCTCAGTCTTTCTCTTGTTTAGGAACTTCTTAATGGGCTTTGGGCTTTTCCCGGAGTCCTGGGAGAGACAAAGTGAATGAAGCCAAGGAAAGGTCAATATCAAAACATTTTCTACAAAAGAACAGCGGCGCTGAATGCTATACGTTTAAAAGCAAATAACTGGCTTTAATCTTGTATACAAACAGAACATACGGACACGATCATTATAAAGTCATTGGTGCAAATTTACTGTGAAAGCTCAAAACCAGGACGGACATTTTTGATTGGAAAGGCTTTTATTATTGTAAGCAATGTAGAAAGCATGTAGAAGCAGATAGTTGGTTTAGTGCTGATATTACACTTGAAACAAGCAGGTGGTGTTACACTCCTGTACTGATGGACTGTGACCGTCAAACCAACTAACAGCAGAAACAACAGCCAACCAGAACCAGATGGAACAACTAAAGCTAATTAAATCATGCAACAAAAAATAAAATAAAAACACTAACAGAAGAGAAAAAACAGTTATTAAACTAAAAACAAGAAGCACGATGGTAAAGTTGATCAATCTCACATTACCAATAATGTCCTGGGTTCTACTCCCTGGCTTGGTGGACATGGTTATTTCTGTGTGGGTTTCCTCCAGGAGCTCTGGTTTTCTCCCACAGTCCAAAAACATTTTAAAAGGTGAATTTATAATACTTAACTGCCCTGTGGAAGACTCACAACGTATTACCCTGTAAGCATTGGACTGTTGAGATCATGTTGCTGATGTGAGATACTGTGAAGCAGTGATATTCACTACAATATTTAAACTAACTGTCCTGATTAGTGACGTGATTAAATGACTTATGTTTCCACCCAAATGATTCACTGCCTATAAAGTCATGTTTTAAAAATAATGTAAAAACCATTTGGAATATATACTATATGCAGAAAAGTATTTAAACATTTGTGTTTGGTCATGTAGCAGATGACCTTTTAATCCAAAGCGATGCATAAATCCTAATTTGATGAGTAGGATCAGAACACAAGGTTGGCACAGCACTTCAGTGGACCTGGGATTTGAACCCGCAACCTTCTGATTAATAGCCCAACATCCCAATCACTAAGCTACCCCTCTCTTATCAACATGAACAATTTTAGAAGTGCCTGTGGGAAACATTGTGAGGTCAGAACTGACATTTGTAATATACATTTTATTTAATCCCAAAATTTAAAAGACTTAGGCTAAGTTTGCTAGTCATGGTGGAAGAAATAAAGCCCTTTTCCAAAAAGTGAAGTCCACAATGGTTAAAGTACACAGTAGTCCATAATGTATAGCAATGTGTTTGATGTTTTACACACCTGTTGCTATAGGACTGAAAAAACACCTGAGATTATTTATTCCAGTGCTTTTGTTTTGTTCCAATACTTCATAGTCTTTTATTCCTATGTGACAATAGTTTTCCTAATTTGGGTGTTTTCTTTTCTTACATCATCAATTTAAAACCATTACAATAATATCTCTATTTTAAAATGATGTAAGTATTATAAAAATGAGGAAACATGAAAAACGACAGTATTAAGAAATAGTGTTTTCTTGAGTCAGTAGTGAAAATAATCATAATCTTTGAAAAAAAAAATACATTTATTTGATTCCTGCTGGCATAAATGTTTAAAGTTATTAGAATTGTATTAAATTGTTAAACTACCTGCTTATTATCAGATTGCTGCCAATTTCTTTTTTTAATGCCAATAATCTGTATATATTTGACCACATTTATTATTTTTACCATTCATTCTATTCACTTAGTTCCTGCCAAAGATAAACATTCTCAAAACATGTTTAACCTCCACCATACTCAATAGTGGTCAATGTTTAGTGAACGCACTGCACCTTTCTTCTGACATTTTTAGGGCAGGTGTACCCAGACTTTTCTCATCGTGATCTACCAGGATTTCTCTTTTTTTAAAGCTTAAATGTATAGACCTTTATATACACATGATAGTAATATTTTTAGCAATACAAGGCAATCCACTATTAAAAAAAAACTATTACTTTGATGATTTGCACTAAATGGTGTCAGCCAGATGTGAGCAGGCTTCCAAATGATCATCAGTGAGGGTAGATCGATTTCTGGACTTAATTATTGTGTGGGAAAAGGATGATTCCCATTAGTACATAGATCCAAAAAAATGTTGTTAAATATGTGGCACTTTTTGCAAAGTTCGGATATTTTACTATATTTAGCAATTTAGCAATTTTTATATAGGAATAGTGGCTATTAGTGTTTCTGATTTTAAAAATGAAAAAAAAAAAAAAAATGTATAACCGTAAATATCGGATTAAAAAACAAAATACAGTGTCTATAAACAAATAAAACTAACTGCACCTTGTAACCAAATGTATTTTGTAACTAAAACTACAAACCTCTAATTGAGCAAGAACCTAACCTGCACTGCCTTACAACAAAACCCCCATTTCCTACTCATGCACTGCTCCCTAACTTGTGTTCTCTGTGGTTTTTGCTTTTTGTTTTCAGTTTTTTTGTTCTTTCTTTTTTTATAGCTGAATGCTGCTCCTTTGTCCTCCTTATGTCGAAATGTTTGAATAAAATACATAGAACTGACAGTTTAGTGCTGTTCATAAAAAGCCATGAAGGCTCAAGACATCAAATCAACTATTTAATAAACCAAAAATCCAAAAGTCCAAATATTCTAAATACTACAGACTCAAAATGACTTTTACAACATTTAGAAACAAATGAATGATTATTCTTATCATATAGGCTTTAATAATAAAAGCAAGAATCTAATCGAATCGGCTAGGACAAACCATTGTGCACTATATTAACCTAATAAGCCCCAAAATATCATTTGCTTTTTTGTGGGGAGGAAACACCCCCCAGGTCACTAAAACCGACTCACGTTTTATTGTTTTAAGATAAGAATACGATACGAAAACTTGTTTGAATGTGAAATGCAAAGACATACAGAAAATGCAATATAGTGTAGGCGGCACAGGACACTAATAGAGAAAGGATGAGCAAGGACACATGACAAATGAACAAACAGGAAA
>JAOUQT010000007.1:6944039-6957858 GCA_025769995.1 Xyliphius kryptos | reverse complement strand
GCAGAAATTAGAGAGAGGGCTCACAGCAGTTTGGACAGAGTCGACCAGCATCCCATGCAACTTCCTCCGATATCAGGGAGTAACAGGTTGGTAAAAACTGTAGTCCAACCAGCAAATAGACACGCCTAATGACAGATCCTGTCCAGAGCCGACAAAGTGTTAGTTCATATGCTGCGCCATGAACAGCAATATTCAGAGCCACTCTCTGAAAAATTTAGCTAGAAATATAGCACGGGTTAAAAGTCCAGACAATCGACTCTACATACCAACCACGGCGGATATTTATTTGCTTAGGAATGGAATCTGGCGTGCATTCATATTCAAATGTTTGTGTTAAATGTATTTGCAACTGCAGATCTGACTTTGTCTTTTCGTGTTTATTTAATAATATTTTCCCTATTTTGTCTGTGCACAGTTACTGGCTTCCAAAGATGTAAAAGAACATTCCAGGATAGAAAACAGCAGCCACCTCAATACATTCCTCCCCTGCCACGATCCTCACCTTATCCCCCACAGACTGATTATTGTATATTGTCTGCCATCTTTGTGTTTTTTTGGTTAAAATAAACTCTCCCTGCACTTCCGTCGATTGAATACTGATAAATTAGTTGATTAGTTGATAATTGAGTGTTTTGTAATTAAATGTAAACGGCAATTGCAGTTTAATAATTGCAGTCAAATCTACAGTCCTGCACAACTGCAATTCTGATGGAATTATGCAGTTCTGTATGCATTAAAAGTTTGTATAGTTTGTATACCGTTTGTAATAGTTTGTAATAGCTTCTCCCCGAATATTTTCCTAATTTACTTTCTATTATTTACATATATAAATATATTTCTGTCATGGGCCGTGGTTGGTGATAGTGTGTAGATTAAATTGTCTGGACTTTCAACCGACACGAGCTATATTTCAGCTAAATTTTTCAAAGAGAGTGGCTCTGAATATTGCTGTTCATGGTGGACTGGTGTATTTGTTGGCTCTGGACAGGATCTGTTGTTGGTCGTGTCTTTTCGCTAGTTTGGTTTGCTTCCACGCGGCCATAAACTACCGTATTTACAAACCTTTTAATTCCTGATATCGGAGGACATTGCCCGGGATGCTGGTCGACTCTGTCCCTACTGCTGCCTCTTCTGTGAGCCCTCTCTCTACTTTCTGTACCACTGCTGTTATTTCTTCTTGAATTGTAAAGCAACATAGGGTTTGTAATAATAATATAATGTATCTACTTTTAGGACTTGTGTAAAATCTGATGATGTTTTGGGTGATACTGCATCCTGCAACACAATGCGGTATAACTACAGTTAATTTCAGTATCACTAAGTAGCTGCAAAAAAATTTTGTAAGGGTTGTCAGTTTTGTGTGTGTTTGTGTCTGTGTGGGCATGTCTTTATATATGTGTGAAGACCAACTATTGTCAGAACACCAGCATTGTGAAGGCTTTTTTGTCTGGGCTTCACAATTCATTTTTTTTAGTTTTTAACAATTAAAAAACGTTAAGGTGTGTGTGTGTGTGTGTGTGAGAGAGAGAGCGCGCGCGCGCGTGTGTTTGCGCGCAGGTTTGAATTAGACGGCGTGGACCTTCTGGCGATCCATATGACTCTGACAGGACGCGGTAATGTTTGTGTTTAGTGGTGACGAAAATGGCGGACGAGCTGGATAGAGTACGAGTTTCCGAGGGTGAATTACGGGCAGAGATGTCGTTTACGATTACATCTGAGGACATCTTGAAAGGTTGGTTAGTGCTATTAGGTTTACTGCTGGAATAGAAAAGAGCAAACTTGTTTAAAACAAATTGAATCAGTTTCGAGTATCTAAATATAATCTCAGCCAGCAGGCTAGCTGTTTGCTAGTTGAATAACCTGTTGTTTGTTATGACTGTTTGGTACGATGTTGCCTGATAGTGCAACTTTAGTGGAAGTTGTTAAGCTAAAGGTAAGATGTTTATTATAACAATATAACATATATGAAACTGCTTTCAATAGTTACACAGTAGCTAGAGCTTAACAACCGAGTATGGTGTAGAAAACAAATGACGAGGTTTTGTTTGCCTGAATTAGAAAGCACTGCCTGTCTCTGGTTGGATAGCCGTATAGAAAGTAAGATACTTGCTGATATTGATAGGCTCATCCAGTGCACTTGCGGTGACTTTTAACCAGGATGCTATTCGACTACACCATAGAAAATGCATTCAGTGGTGGAACTTGCGTCCTCTCGAGTGCCAGCCCTTTGTACACCGTGAGATACCTCAGTTGAAATCTACAATATTAATGGCCGATCGGGCTCAAATACGACTTATGCTGAATGACTTAAGTATATCCTTTTTCCTAGATGTTTTGTTTATAACTGAAACTTGGTTTACGTCTAATGTTTCACACCTCTCTCTGAACTCGAAAAAGACTGCTGCAGGGGGTAGAGGGAGAATTCTTACCTTTAAAATCAATTATAAAACTTATATATTTATACTGTAACGCTACTAAACTGAGTCGGTAGAATCTGTAAAAATAATATTAGTTTCATTAAACTGCGTTAATTTTGATGTATCAGCATTGATCACAAGCACATTAAAACCTGCCTGAAGCTTTACAAGAGCACTATACGTTGTATTAGCAGCGTAAGACGATATCTTCAGCATAAATGGAACTTTTTTATATAAATAACTTTATATATTAAACACAAAGTGTATTTAAAATTGAACCCTAGGAAACATCCAAAACTACATGGGGAGAATTAGAAGACAAATCCTCCACTTGAACACATTGAGACATTCTCATAAAGTATTTTGACATAAAGAAATTAATCATGATCTGCTGTATCAAAGGCTTTTGATAAATAAATACAAAGGACAGCATATTTTTATCTAGAAAATCAAGAAATTATTTAATATGTTTAGAGTTTCTGGAGTAGCACTATGCAGCTTCCTAAAACCAGATTGGACATTATTTAAAATACTGTTAGCAATTAAAAAACCATTTATTTGTCCACTGATCAATGCCTCTAAAACCTCAGCCAATGCAGGCCAATTGTAATAACGTGGAGATAATTATTCAAATCCATGAGATCACCTCATGAAAAAATAGTAGTACGTAGACAGTTTTTGATATTAAACCGAGCCCAACCAAAGATTTAAAAATCATGTTAAAGGATGTAAAAAAACCAACAGCTAGTCTTAAGAAAGTGCCTCTAATTAAAATAGACCAACTGATTTTGTGCCATCTAAATCGCTAATAGCTTAATAGCGCAATAGCTTAAAATTAAAGGGTTGTGCCACTTCCAAGTGAATATCTGGACAAACAGAAGATGGCATATTAAATGGAACATTTAAGATTTGCAAAATATATATTGAAGCTATGAAATGACTAAACAATCAGTGATCTCTGTGCTATCAATAACACAATAGTCCCTTTAATACTTACTGTGATGCCGAATTATTTGTTTCATAATGCCTTTTTACGTTAAGTTCATTCAGAATCGCAATTGTTTCTTGGCATATGAGACACGTATTTACAGTCACTATCTATAAAATTATATTCCATCTCTTAAGTTCCAGTACTCTCTGTAAAACATTGCCTTATTTTTGCAGTAGCCATCACTAAATTATGCAGATGGCAGTTATTTATCATAAGTTTATCAAACTTCAGTAATACTGTGGTGCATCTTCTAGACACATTTAGCAAATGTGCTTCTGCAAAATAAATGTTTATAATTTTTATTTACTTTAGATAAAATTACTAAAAAATAAACACTTGGATGTACATACAAATATAAATGTCTTTTTAGGATATATAATTTCTGTGAATTACCAACCTTGTATTTAGTTCAGTATAACCACATTTTTTAAGCCTTTGTTTTGCATATATCCAACTTCTGGTGCCTGTCAAATGGTATTCCAGACCAGGATGCTTTGACTACATCCCACAATTTTGCTTTAGAACTGGCATCTTTGATGTCAACTCCACCAGTTTTATATCGGACTAGGTTCCAGGTGTTAGGCTGGACACTCCATAACTTTAATTTTGTTGGACTGCTTGTTTACTGGTGTGTTTAATGTTTGTTGCCCTTGGACACAAAAATAACAATTTTATTTTCACCAGTTCACAAATTGCTTCTCCATTTCCCTTTGGGGCAGTTGTGTTCACTACATGTCTTTTTTTTTTTTTTAACAATGGGACTTTGCGGGGACTTCTGGCTAATAGATTTACACAGGCATCTTCTTTCACAGTACTCACAGATAACTTGAGACTGTCTTTCATCATCTTCTAGCTGATCATTGGCTGTGCCTTTGCCATTCTGGCTAATCTTCAGTCCATTTGAATGGCAGTCGTCTGTTTCTTCTGTGACACTCTGGTTTTGCTTTTCATTTTTAAGCATTGGAGATCATTATTGAAGAACAGCTTATCATTTTTTTTACAAATTTTTCCCTTGTCTAATCAACTTTTTAATCAAAGTATGCTGTTCTTCTGAACAATGTCTTAAACGACCCATATTCCTCTGCCTTTCTGGGAGAAATGCATATATACAACATGTGCTGGCTTCACCAATGGGGCATTTGATTCACATCCACTTCACAGAATGATTGACATCACTAATTGAACGTCACACTGCTATTATTTTAAACACACCCCTTTTATTATTTTTCAAATACAGAGTCAAGAACATGCAGATCACGAATGCTGGTTTTCTAAAAATCTGCTGCACCAACTAGTAAATTCATGTAATATTATATACTAAAAACAGTAATTATTCTCAGTGATTTTGACTATAAAAATCATTTGAATGATGGAAAACATAGCGAAATTACATTTATAGTAGAGACCATGGAAAAAAGTTATTGTTATACTGTATATTTTTAATTTTACTTGTTAAGATTCCCTTGTCTCGAATAATCGATTGAATGAAAAAAATTCTTTGGCCATTGTAATTACACCTTTCACAGTTTTTCCTTTTTTCCACAGAAGTTCAAAAGCCTAGAAAAAAACATCAAAAACATGAGGGGAAAAGGCCAGACCTCCAGAGGTACAATCCTGGCACTGCACAGACACACAGATGTAAGAATAGAGGTGAAGTTGAAGTACAAGCAATTTCCACTGAGTCTTCATATACTTCAGAGGGCTCTTTGTCAGATCCTGCTATTAAAATTCCTGATAACACTTTACTGGCCTCAGGCTTGACATATACTAACAGTGATTTTCAGTCTGAACTGAACAGTGTTCATTTTGACTGTAACGATGATGATGCATCATTTACTGATCAACATTCCAGAGGGAACAGTGTTATAAATAATGAGCAGTTAATCACTGGAACACCTGGTACTCAAAAGCTACAAAAAATGCGCAAACCTGATCGTGAGATATATCAGCCTGGTGGTCGAAGGGGTAAAGTTTATATGGACAAAATTGATAAGACAGAGGATAATGCAACAGATCGGTTGACTGGCACAGTTGATCAACATAAGGTCCGGGGAAAACAAATGGAAACAAACTCCGGTCAGCCCACTGTTAACAATATAACTGATAAAGTAGAGAAAATCAACATTAAAAGCCCCACAGCCATTAAGACAGGAAATAAGTATGAAGCTGATGGTAGAAAGAGGTTATATGGTGAGAGTTGTAAAAAAATAACAGGAAGAAGAGAGGAAGAGTCAGGTGAAAGGAGTGAAAGGAAAGAAAGGCAGAAAGATCAGGAAAAACAAAGGTCTCGAGAGGGCAGAAAAACAGGGTTTAATGAAGCTTTATCGAAAAGGGAGGAAGGAGAGGGAGGCGAAAAAAGATTACTGACACACCAACTAGAGAAAAGCAATAAGCCAATGATTGATGAAATATTTCAGTGTGATGTGCAAGGCAAAGATGTTATTGAAGACCAGAACATGAAAAAAGAAAATCAGAGATGCAATCCGCAAGTAAAAAGTGTAAATGAGAGGGACAGGTGCCTTAAGGTTCAAGGTGCAAAAGGTGCAACAGCTCAACAAGTCAACTTGTCTTCAAAACGTTATTCTAAATCTGATATCAGACGGCCTAGAGACCGGATCTGGAGCACAAGTTCAGCCAGCAGTGGCACCAGCGTGGACCGACCACTAGAGTCTGAAACATATAGGACTAATGCAGAATCCATAGTGGGAAAAAGAGGGATACTGGCTAAGTCTCAAAGAAGGATGACAGAAAAAACTGTCCAGAACACGGTGGATGAGCAAAGACAAAAAAGAAGGACAACCAAAGACATGCAGTCCAAAGATTCCTTGGAAGTGTATGAGGAAATTGATGGACATAGAGAAGGAGGTCTTGGAGCAAAAGCAGATAAGAATGACAAGAAAACATCAAAAGGGAATACCCGACTATTGAGAGAAGCCTTGACTAGTGGCCACAATGACGTCTTGACAGCGTCCTTGACGAGACAGTCTGGCACAGACTCAGGAACCAGAGACAACCTAACAATCTGCAAAAGTCCTAGAGGCCAAGGTAGAGGTATACTAGTACTACCAGCTCACACTGAACTAAAAAGTACGTCAATACCTAGACCTCAGCTTATACGTGGGCTAAGAAGTAGCATAGACCTGGGAAGAGGAAGTCATAGTGGAAGTACTAGACGCTTGTGGGATCCTAATAACCCTGATAAGAAACCAGCTTTGTCAGGCAGTCAACAATTACAGCAGTCATCTCTCCAACAGCCACTATACTGGCAGCATCAAGGAGGATATGGTCCACTCCACTTTCTGGACACTGATGATGAAGTTGCTGGGAGCTCGCCTGTGCAACATGAAGAAGACATTCAAAATCATAACGCTACTACCATGGGTTACTACAAATATCAGAATTCTGACAACCCCTACTGCTACCCATTATCAACCAGCACTCCAAATATACCTTACGCCCATCCTTGTCAGTTCCAGTATCAGTTTCCTGGCTCTAAGGAAATATACCAAAATACAAGCCTGGCACCTTTTTATGAAACGTGTGAACACGGTGTTCAGAATTATCCATTTACGGGCATCACCTCTAGCCCAGAAGAGACTGATGTACACACTAGAGGGGAACTCTGTAAACTTCTACGAATTGCAGACAGCCTGGAACTCCAGCTCAGCAACCTGCTCTCCAGGGAAAATCTTAGTCAAGAAGGAGTAGACAGAATGTCACAGCTGAGGTAAGCATGAACAGATCTCCAAAATAGGAAATATTAAATATCGGTTGTAAAAATCGGATTATAATTCTTAACCTTGTTTCTTCCCTTTTTCCTGTGTCAGAGCTAGGCTTTTGACATTATATGAGGGTGTAATTCTGACAGACATCGAGTTTTCTGACAAACAGAATGTGGACCAGTTACTGTGGAAGAATGTGTTTTATCAAGTCATTGAGAAATTTAGGCAACTTCTGAAGAATCAGGATTCAGATGCAGCTCATCAGACCAGGACCATGCTTCTAGCCATACTGGATGAGGTACACAATTTAATTTAACAAATGCTTTTTCTTTTTTCGGCCTCTCACTTATTTAGGGGTCGCCATAGTGAATCAATCTTTTCCACTTCAATCTGTCCTCTGCATCTTCTGATTTAACGCCTCTTACCTGCATGTCTACATTGACCACATCCATATATCTCCTCTTCAGTCTTCTTCTCTGCCTTCTGCCTGGCAACTCCATCTCCAACAACCTCCTACCAAATTATTTTTATAAGTTTTCATATAATTTCTTGTTATTTTTGTTATTTCTGAGAGCTATAATTTTTTATCCTCTTTGCAAGAAACTTGATGAAGTATTCTGTTGAAACACTATTCCAAAATCTAATTTCTTCTGGTATTTGTGGTTTGTTTGCCCATCTTGTTTATGTTCTAGGGGTCAGTTCTTTTTGAGTCACTGCTGATGAAGTTGCAAACTGTATTCCAGTTTAAACTAGAAGACTACATGGATGGAATGGCAATACGTGCAAAACCGCTACGAAAGACTGTACATATCTCTAACTCATTTTATTCTTTTATTCTTTATTTCAACACTGTGCATTGCAATCTGCTTCTCAATTTACCAGCAGTATTTCAGAACTAACAGAAATACATATAAACAAACAGATAATGCATTTTGTATGTTGTTTGGCCTACAGCACCAATGTCTGCATGTTTTTGTTTTGTTTTAGAAATTGTTTTGTTTTGCAATTTGTAAATGAGCACAGCATTTTTAATGTAATGTAATTAACGTCTGTCTCCTGTAAAGTGTAAAGTATACATCTCAAAATGAAAAAAAAATTCTCATTTATTTTAGGTGAAGTATGCTTTGATTAGTGCCCAGCGGTGTATGATTTGTCAAGGAGATGTTGCAAGATACAAAGAACAAGCAAATAATTCATCTAATTATGGCAAAGCACGAAGGTTAATTATTTTGCAACTTAATCGTTGCTTATATTAATTGTTCTTTCTAAAGGTTTATATAAAATGTCTAATTTAATTTTTTTTTTTTCTTCTTTTTGATAGTTGGTATTTGAAAGCACAACAGATTGCACCAAAAAATGGACGTCCATATAACCAGCTTGCTGTATTAGCTGTATACACAGTAAGTCCGAATTACTTCAATTTATGCTTTTATGCTCTGATGCTTTAATGTTGTGTATATTAGGTTATAAACATACATTTTAGCTGAAATACAAGCCCAAGTTGGGACATTGTGTAAAAACAAATGATGATTTGCAAAACCTTTTCAACCCATATTCAATTGAATACACTACAAGATATTTAATGTTCAAACTGTTAACATTTATTGGATTTTGCAAATGTTCAATCATTTTGAATTTGATGCTAACAAATGTTCCAAAAGAGTCGTGACAAGAAAAGACTGGGAAAGTTGAGGAAGGCTCAAAAAACACCTGTTTAGAACATTCAACAGGTAAGCAGGATTGGAAATTGTCATGATTGGCTATAAAGAGAGCTGAAAGACTGGGTCGTTCACACGAAAGTATGGGTCAAGGTTTACCACTTGGTACACAACTGCTTGAGCAAATAGTCCAACAGTTTAAAAACAACGTTTCTCTATGAGCAGTTGCAAGGTCTTTAGGGATTTTATCACGTACAGTCCATAAAATCTCTGCAAGTAAGCGGCAAGGTCGAAAACCAGCAATGAATGCCCATGACCTTTGACTCCTTATGTAATAGGTATTACCACATGTTTTAACACATCAGGTTACAACTCTAACATGCAAGGCAAACGCATATATCATCAACACCCAGAAATGCTCGAGCTTATCTGAGTGGAAAAGTGTCCTGTGGGCTGACGAATCCACATTTGAAATTGTTTCCGATTCAGTAGATGCCTCTTTTTTTTAACAGAGAGACTTTTTACCCTTTCCAATCAACATTTTAATCAACATACGCTTTTCTTTGAAATAATGTCTCGAACGACTCATATTTCTCTGCCTTTTAAGGAGAAATGCATATGTACAATATAAGTGACCCCTGAATGTTTAGAATTAGAAATGGGAATGTGATGATTGGGTATATAGAGAGCATCAATGAAAGTCTGAGGTGAGGTTCCACCACTTTGTGAACAACTGAGTGAGCAAATAGTCCAAAACTTTAAGAAGAACATTTCTCCACATGCAATTGTAAGGAATGTAATGATTGCATCATCTACAGTCTATAATATCAAAAGCAAGTCTCTGCAAGTACACATTATTTTGCTCCATCTTATTTGGAACGTCCACATTTTACCAAGTGCAATTTAATACTATGCAAAGTGAATGCCATATATTAACAAAACCCAGAAATGCCAACTGTTTCTGGACCCCGAGCCCTTCTGAGGTGAACTATGTTTGGTCTACATTTCAGATTGTGTTTGGAAATAATAGATGTCATGTCCTCTGGGCCAAAGAGGAAAATTCTACCTATTATCAGCGCAAAGTTCAAAAGTCAGTATCTCTGATGCTGTGGGGGTTATTGTTATGTGTTATTGCCCATGGCATGAGTAAATCACACATTTCTGAAGGAACTATTAATGCTGAAAGGTACATACAGGTTTGGGAGCAACATATACTGCTATCCAAGCATCACCATTTTCAGGGACGTCCCTGAATATTTCAGCAGGACAATGCAAAGCCACGTTTTACATCTGTAAAATTTTGCACGTAAGTAAATATTTAAAAAAAACAAAGTTTATCCATTTGAACATTTAGTATCTTGTCTTTGTAGTGCATTTAATTGAATATGGGTTAAAAAGGATTTTATAATTATTGTATTTTGTTTTTATCAATGTTTTAAACAACTTCATTGAACTTGGGGTTGTAATTTGAACACATCCCTTCATTATTTTAATAATTATTCAAATACACAGACAAAAGAGCATGCATATCATGAATGCTGCGTCCATGTTTTTTTATTTTTTATTTTTACTGCACTAGTTGGTTGTCAGGCAGTTATATAATTTATAGCAAAAACAGTTATTAATCTGGTTATTCATATTGGATTGCTATATTTTGAACACTGCTGTACTAGACTGGCCTGCTTGCAGTTTAGACCTGTCTTCCATTAAAATTGTCGGCGCATTATGAAGCAAAAAAAATGACAAAGGAGACCCCAGACTTTTGAGCAACTGAAGTTGCACAAGAATTCTGTCTGCAAAGCTTCAACAATTGTTATCCTCAGTTCCCAAAAGTGTTATTGAAAGAAAAGGGCATGTGACACAGCGGTAAACGGCCCTGTCCCAACACTTTTGGAACGTGTTGCAGGCATCAAATTCAAAACGTGTGATTCCAAACAAAAACAAACATAAAATATCTTGTCTTTGTAATTTATTGAATTGAATATGGGTTGAAAAGTATTTGCAAATTATTGTATGATTGACAAATATGTGGAGATTGAACCGGCGATCTTTTGGTCCCTTGGCTCCTCTTCCCTAGACATTTAGCCATAGCTAAACCCCATATGTCATGGAAATGTGACTGACATATCTCTCATTTTGTATAGCACTGTGTCGTTGTGTCTCTGTCTCTGTCACACACACGTCTGCACACAGACAGTGCTAGCTTAGACTAAATGAGAGGGTGTATTCCAAACGCCTCACCTTTCCCTTTAATCGCTTGCTCTAAAAAGATTCACTGTAATGCGCTACTATCTAGTGAACTAGATTTAAAACCCCAATGTACATGAGAGATTTGGGACACATGAGAACACAGATATAAGAAGGGATGCACCAGCGCTGCACAGATTGCATTTTCTGCAGGAACTGCAGTTTCTATAATTATTGTTTCAAATGTGACTTTTTTAAAGGAAATATTTAATTGTTTTCAAGTTGTTAGGGTTGAAATAAAATAATGCAAACAATTTATTTCCAATTCATTCTCAAATATAATTGTTCTTGTATAAGCACTCGGCAATATCATGTCATATTCCAGGAATATTTTGCTTCTCTCTCTCTCTCTCTCTCTCTCTGTAGAAGCGAAAGCTGGATGCTGTGTATTACTATATGCGTAGCCTAGCAGCCAGCAACCCAATACTTACAGCCAAGGAGAGCCTGATGAGTCTGTTTGAAGAAGTCAAGCGCAAGGTATGGTTAATTTGGAAAGAGTTTATAAATATACAATGTGTTATTTTTTATAATAAATTGGAAGCTCTTAAACAATTGACACTAGGCTTGCAAGCTTGTTTAGGGTAGAATGATAAATCATTTTGATTGTCATTAGTTTGGGTTTCTGCAGTTAATACACCCAGGAACAGCAGTGGGGCAGAATGAAAATACAGACACTATCTGTTAAACCAAAAATGTTGAATACGGTGAGGATAAAGAATGTAAATCTGTAAGCATATGTCCTAAAAAGCAGTGTCATCCATTTATTTAGTATGTAAATATATATATTTTTAATTTATCTTTAGTATTTCTTTTAGACTGAATCTCAAATGCATTTCAAATACACTTCTTCTATAAAGTCTTTATCGCGCCTCACGTTTTCCACATTTCTACATGGATGAAATTAATCTTCACTCAAAAGTCCCCATACTGATTAAGTAAAAAACTATTTTTGGAATGTTTGCACAGTTATTAAAAAATCACCTGTTCACTGCCTATTTAAGGTCCCATAGTTAACATTTCATGTCAGAAGAAACTATACCATGAAGTTTAAGAAATTGCCTATAGACCTCCAAGAACCACACTCCAAGAAAAGGGTCATTCTGACTGAGCTTTAGCTCTGTTAAGAGAGGAGAGACTTCCAGAAGGACAGCCATTTCTGCTGCACTCCATCAATCAGGCCTGTATGGTAAAGTGGCCAGATGGAAACCACGCCTCAGTAAAAGTCAAAAGTAAGCCAGCTTCTGGTTTGCCAAAAGTCACCTAAAGGACTCTCGGACCATAAGAGACAATATCCTCTGGTCTGATTGAACTCTTTATCCTGAATGCCAAGAGTTATATTTGACTTAAACCTGGCATCAGCCCTACAGTAAAGAAATATGTTGGTAGCAGTGTAGGATCTAAAGATAAATGCAGCAATATACAGAGACATCCTTGAGGAAAACCTGCTCCAAAGCGCTCTGGCTCTCAGACTGGGGTGAAGGGTTACCTTAGAACAGGACAACTACCCTAAGCACACAGCCAAGATGACAAAAGAGTGGCTTCGGGACAACTTTGTGAATGTTCTTGAGTGGCCCAGCCAGAGCCCACACTTCAACCCGATTAAGGTGCTACAAAGATAAATGGGAGAAATTTGCCCATGTTTTAGCTTCATAATAAAAAATAGACCCGAGTCTCTAATTGCAGCCAAAAGTGCCTCAACAAATTATAGCACAAACGGCCATGACTACTAAATACATGTGATTTTTATTCCTTTTTTTTATTTGTAATAAATTCAAACAAACTTTTTTTTTTATTATGGGGCATTGTATGTAGGAGTTTGAGGGGAAACGTTAATTGAATATATTTCGGAATAAGGCTGTAGCAACAAAATGTGCTATGAATATTTTCCTGATGCACTGTTTAGCATACAGGATGTATGAGTAGTTAGAAGAAAGTCAGTTGCTGTTTGTACTGTTAAAACAAATTGTGGGTATAAGAATTAATAGAATGTTTTAGTTCCTATGCCTTTTTTATACAGTATTATTTTACAAGTATGCTGCAGGAACGGTATTCAATTTTATTTCTGTAATACTTTTTACAATGGAACATTGATGCATAGCAACTTTACAGATATTCTATACAGGATCTAATCATGAAGTTTATATAAGTTACTTATCCCTATTATAGTCTTATGTTGGACATCAATTAAAAACTTTTTGTCAATATCCTGTTTCACAAATAATTATATTCTCATTAAAATTACAAACGTCAAAATTTAAATATAATTTTTTTTTCTCCCTAGACTGAGCATATTGAGCGCAAACTGAAGGAAGACATCAAGATCAGTGTACATGGCCCACAAGTACATGGAGCATTTCGGGGACATGATGCAGCTAGGGTGGAAATCTGGATACGTCCCACTGGGTGTCCTGGAGTGGCATCTCTGAATGAAGACAAAAAGTCTGGCAAAGCCTCAAAGCAAGATGGTGGGCTGAAGGCACTGTGCGCAAGTGAGGTGAGCGTTGCGTCCGATCCACACACCTTTACTTAAATTATAATTAATGTGTGACGATACAGTGTATAAGCCATTATAAAACAATATAATAACTGATATTGCAATTACAATCTTTCACCAGAATAAATGAATGTCCTAAGACAAAGAATTATAATAGAAAGTACAGTTCCTATAGAAACTGCGAGTTTATTGTGGCTGTATGTTGTTTACAGTTGATCCAGAACTCGGCTGCAAGACTTGTATTCAATGTTCAATCGAAGTTCACACACACTACACCACTGCTCCGCACT
>JAOUQT010000007.1:6887210-6898020 GCA_025769995.1 Xyliphius kryptos | reverse complement strand
CAGGCTTGTCCAAATTAGCCATGAAACCTCCCACACTAAAATGATAGGTGTTTCAGTTTCATTGTCTAACCCCTGTATGTGACGTTGTGTATAAGATGAAATTTGCATATGAATATGACTTTGTTTGTCATTGAAATGGCCACAGGTGCTAAACAGTGTTGTCCGAATGTTAGCTAAAACAGTTAAATATGTGTCCATGTGTGCATGCAACATAAGCGAATAATGTTACATTGTTTAAGAACAACAAATTAGCATTCAGCATTCAGATATGATTAATCAGACTTTCTGTGTAGCACCGGGCAATAAAACAATAGAGAATATGTATCACCATAGAAACGTCTTTGATGGCAGTAGGAAAAATGTTTGAAAGAATGTTCGATAGATTGATAGAGCAGCAGGTCAGAGCAATGGAGATTGTGGAAAAGATCTTAAGAAGCAAGTGCAGGCAGGGTGGAGTGGGTGGAGAGGAGTGTTGGGAGTTTTGTGTGATCGAACTTTAGCTGCTAAGAGTGAAGGGAAAGATATAAAAGACGGTAGTACTAGCCCTGCTGTATGGTTTAAAGATTGTGGCTTCGATTAAAGACAGGAGGCACAGATCGAGGTGGCATGAATAAAAGAGTTGAGATTTTCCTAGGGAGTTATAAGGTTTTACAAGATTAAAAATGAGCACATTGCAACACGTTAGAATATTAGGTGACAAATAGATGGTTAGGATATGTGAAAAGGAGAGACTATGAGCATATTAGCACAAGGATCCTGAAGATGAAAGGCAGGAGGAGGAGGGGTAGGCCCAAGAGGAGGTTTTTAGATGTGGTGAGAGAAGACATGATATTTGTAGGTATAGAGGGCAACCCTTAAAAGAAAATAAACTCAAACGGAAAGGAAGAACTTTTATACTTTTACTTAAATGCATCAAATGCGAACCAGCAGAAAAGTTCAAAACAATTTCTTTATCTAATCTGAAGTCTACATGAAGTTCTTTAGCGATTGACACTCCCGAAAATTGTGACCTTGATACTTTGGTACATTAAACTACAGCTGGGGTCGGGAACCTTTTCGACTGAGAGCCATGAATGCCACATATTTAAAAATGTAATTCCGGGAGAGCCATACACTATATTTAAAACTAAATAAAAGTAAATGTGTGCATTTTATGTAAGACCAACACTTTTAAAGTAAAATAAGTCTCTGAATTCCTTTTAATAATATTATGTTGCTAATCAATAATTAATGAAGTACTTTTTACCATTAATATGACTTCTGGTGCTGCATGGCTTTGCTGATGGTTTTGTAGTCTGGTTGATACGTGGTGAGGTTAAGCTTCATGCAGGTGTTGAGACTTCCATCCGTTAAACGTGATCAGAGGTTGGTCTTGATGTTCTTTAGATTTAAGAAAGACTTCTCACATGCATACATAGATCCAAACATAGTCAGTACAGCAATAATCACAAGCTGCAGTGTGTGGTATGTGACGGGGCAGTGCATTACAGGTTTTGGGAATCAGCTGGTTCCCGGGGTTGAAGTTTTTTTTATTTCTCCCTACTTGTGTTTGCTCGCCAACTCTGCTTGCTGTTGTGCAAGTTTTTCCAAATCTTCGATCAGTGACTTGAACCTATTCACCCACATGTCTGAGGACTTCAGGTCAGTAGCTTGTAGCTCAAAATCTCAGACGGGGATGTAACTCAGGTCGGTGCTGTCCACTGCACAATCGTGTGTATAGGTGATGTACTTAAAACTCTTCAAAGTGCGCTTTAAATGACTACAGGGGATTAGATGTAAAGCCCGCTAACTGCTAAAGATCAAGATGTTAAGCAGGGTCACTTAATGTTCATTCATCTTTAGTAGCAAACGACCTGTTTCAATGTTAGTGATGAAGAGTTCTAGCTTGTTTTCAAATGCAAACAATGCTTGTTAAAGGGATAAGAATGTATTTCCAATGCCCTGCATTTTCAAATTGAGCTGGTTCAGATGTTCAGTCATGTCTACCAGATAGTACAACTTCAGGAGCCACTCAGTGTTAGCCAACTCAGGATGCTCGACGTTTTTCATTTCAAGAAATTTCTGGATTTCGCTCAGACAAGCTAATCACCTTTCCTCTGACAACTAATGCACATTTCTGTGCAGAAGACCAGAATAATTATTTCTAATTTTATTCAGCAGTGTTTTAAACTGGTGATCATTTATAGCTCGGGCAACAAAAAAGTTGAACACCCGAATGACCAGTGACATCTCCTCACCAAGCTGCTCGCCACACATCTGAGCACAAAGTGCCTCCTGATGTAGGATGCAGAGACTGGGTCTCTTCATGTTCATGAAGAAGCACTATGAATACTCTGTTTTTCCCCACCATGCAGAGAGCACCATCAGTACACAACGTTAATCCATTGGTAGATGTTTTTCTTTAGCGAGCTCATTGAAAGACCTGAATACATCCTCCCCACTTGTTGTCACGTCTCTACTCTGCACACACACTCTAAAGACTATTGACCGAGTTTCACGCCGACACTCTAGCCAGCCTCACCTGGAGTTAATTACGAGAGCTTCAATTAGCTCTCCTAGGAAGGTATATAAAGATTATACTGGTAAGACTTGTGTTTTTTGTGCATGCTTTACAGAACTACCGAGAGCCAGGGTGTTGTGGATCCCCTCCCTTAGGCCATTTTGTGTTGTAGTTAATCCTGTGTGTTTGCTACTCGTGCTTTTGGCTTTTGTGTGTGCGCTAAAATAAACTTGCAATTGTCTTCACATCTGTGTTGCGGGAGTAATTTTACAGGTTGACCCGCAGATATGAAGGCAGCAGACAGTACGCAATACCAACAAGAGTTATTATTAATAGAGGAATCGCGGCGCTTGCTCCGGGAAATTGAGATTCGTATGCAGCAGGGTTAAGCTCTGGCTGTGCACAAAGATAAAACTGCTACTCTTCCCGAACGTTACAGCAGTAAGCCTGAATTATATCAAGGGATTCTCCTCCAATGCGATCTTTTTTTTCTCTGCATGGTGCTATATCTGATGAACAAACTGTGGCGTTTATGATTCTATCGCTGCTCCGTTAACCAACCTGCTCAAAGGGTCCTCTAAGTGCCTTACTTGGTCTAGTGAAGATACAGGAGCATTCAATACCTTGAAAAGTGCATTTACAAGGGCCCCTATTCTCACACAGCCTAACCCTGAGTTGCCATTCTGTGTGGAAGTTGATGCTTTAGAGACAGTAGTAGGGGTTAAATATGTCCTGTCACAATGTCGGGGAGAACCAACTAAACTGTATACTATAGCCTTTTTCTCTAGAACGTTATCTTCTGCAGAGCGCAACTGATGTTGGGGACTGTGTACTGTTAGCTGTTAAGCTTTCTCTGGACACTGGCTAGAGGGGGCTGCACATCCAGTAGTCATCATCGATCACAAAAAACTGGACTATTTAAAGACAGCCAAGAGATTCAATTCAAGACAAACTCAGTGGGCACTATTTCACCTGCTTTGACTTCTACATATCATACTGACCTGGGAGAAAGAATAGGAAGGCGGACGCTCTGTCCCACATGTTTGAGGAGTCCACCCCATTATTCCACCAGGGACGTTTGTTAATGCCATTCGTTGGGAACTAGATGAAGATATTTAGGCACAACAACCCACCAGCGGAGCCAACCAATATCTCCCTGGACTCTTATCTGTACCCAATGCACTACCTAGTCGCCTATTTACTGGCTGGTAAATTACTGCCCTTACTCATCCCCGAACGACCATGGTCCCACATAGCTCTTGACTTTGTAACCAATCTACCACCTTGCAAAGGTAACAACACTAGCGACGTCAGGGTAAGCTCCAATACCAGGTCTCCTGGGAGGGATACAGTCCAGAGGAGAACAGTTGGGTCATGACTGAAAATATTCTGGATCCCATGCTTATGGAGGACTTCCATTTAAGATATCCCTTAGAAATTAACACTTTATAGACCAGGTAGGCACAGGGGGAGAAAGAAAGATAGCTTCTTGGGGGGGTTCTGTCACATCTCTGCTGTGCACACACACACACTCTAAAGACTATTGACTGAGTTTCATGCAGGCATTCTAGCCAGCCTCATCTAGAGTTAATTAGGAGAGGTATCAGAGAGTATGTAAAGATCATATATAAAAATCATTCTGGTTAGAGTGCCTCGCGGGTCAACACAATCTTTCATGCTCTTTTTTTGTGCTATGAACTTTACTATGTATTCTGAATGTGCTGTGTTGCTAGATTTTCTTAGCCTTTAGCATTATTAGCATTATGCTTGCACCAGTTGCACCTGCTTATGTGCTTATGCTTACTTTGATTAACCCCTGCTTATGTTTTGTTAGTTTACAGAACTACCGAGAGCCAGAGTGTTGTGAATCTCCTCCCTGAGTCACTTACTTGCATATCCTCTGAGTGTTGCCATCGGTCATTTTGTGTTGTAGTTAATCCCGTGCTTTGTTTACTTCCCAACACTCTTTGTGTGTGTGATAAAATAAACTTGCAATTGTCTCCACATCTGTGTTGCGGGGGCCATTTCACAGTTGTCCTTTTCATAGGCAAAACAACAAGACTTTCCTCATGTAATGTGTCACTAACAGCATACATTGCAATCACACTGAACTGGGATAAATGGCTTACGTCTGTTGACTCATCCAATGTGAGAGAAAAGAACAGTGCTGCATTTATATCCTTCGCTTGTGTTGCCTCAATTTGATTCGCCATTATGATCATTTATTGCCGACAGAGGCATGTCTTTATAAGAAACGTCATCAAAAAATTCATTGGCAACATCAAGCATGAATGGTTTGGCATACTCCCCATCTGTGAATGGCTTTCAGTTTCTCACAATTGCTAAAGCACCAGCAAAGCTTGCCGAATTCCAGTCACCTTTCTCGGTCCAAAGACGTAGTTGCTGCTGACTAGCTTGCACTCTGCACAGTAGCTCTTGACATGCTTTCTTCCTGCTGTCCCTCGCATGATATTTCAAGGCAAATGTAGTGTGTCATAGAATTGTCACAATTTTATCATTGCATATTAGACACACTGCAGAACCTGCTCTCTCTACAAAGGTGAATTCCTCTGTCCATTCGTGCTGAAAAGTACGATTCTCCTCATCCTTTTAGACATCTTACTCAATTAAAGGGATTCTGCAATTAGCTATCTGGCTACTTGATTACTTCCTGACCTCACAACGACCCGTGTATGTTACACATTATCCAATAAAGATTTAGTGTACCAGAGGATAGCTGTGATTGGCTCTAGCCACACGCAACCATGAACCTGAGTGGTAGGAAATAAATAAATTGAAATACATGAAAATGTTTTATACTTTTAAGATTCAGATTCAGCCATCAGAAGAGCCACATCTGGCTTGTGAGCCATAGGTTTCTTACCCCTCAACTACAGATATCACCGTCATTATGAATGAAAGAATATGGTTCTTGGGTAAGAAAGGTAAACGGTAACATGGGTACTTGAGTATGGCACAACTCACCTATACATATGTAGCTATAGCTATAGCAATGGAAATAACATAGAGGATTATGGGCAATGTCCTGAACTGGCGCTAAAAAAGAACCTACTTGCACACCATATTAGTGAAATAATTTTATCTTGGAATGTAGTAGTTTAAGAATTAAGCCTCTATTCAGTAGAACTACAGGGATAGAAAGACGAGTAAGAAGAGGAAGAAGAAGCAAAGTTTTGTTCTACAGCATGTAGGAAAAAAAACATTGCCAGTCACAGAAATTTAACAGGTTTCTGACCAGGCTGGCATGTTATGTTTATTCATTGCATGCTGTCTTTCTACAGATCCGTTGGTCTTTAAATGTGAAATTTTCTCATTATCATGAGAAATTCATTATCTTAAAGGATTGTGGGCTAGCCGGTGCCCACCAAGCAACTCTGGGCACATGGGCATGAACAAACCTAGACAGAGTGCCATGCCATCGTAGCACACACAGATACACACTCAGAAATTCTCACACACTTAGGGCCAGTTTTTGGACACCGATTAACGCGCATGTCTTTGGAATGCGGGAGGAAATCGGAGCACCAGGAGGGAACAGCACAAACATATCTATTTTAATTCATTCGGTATGTGATTCATATGCTTCAACACCAAATATTCTTTGTGGGTAAACAGATGCCACGACTGCATTAAATCATTTATATTGGTGTCTTAAACTGGTTTTTGTTTTTGGCTCTTAAATAACTCAAGGCACGTGTATTTTGGTTTCTTATTGTGAAGAGCTATCCAGATCAAGCCACAGACCTTCGATTTCATCCTGCAAACCTTAGTTTTCATCCTGTTCATTTACACCTTAATGAGGATACTGAGCCAATTCCTGGCAAACTTGTAAATGACTAGTAATTCTAGATTAATATAAAAAAGCAAAAGATAATGTGATAATATTGTGTTTGACATTGAGGCAAATTAATAAAGAAAATGTAGCATTACATTTAGTTTACTTTGAAAGTTGAATGTGTGCTGCTTGTATCATTTTGTATAAAGGATAGAAAACCAGGAGCATTAATAACTAGGATTCTACTCCTTGGGATGCTCGGTCAGCTTATAGCTATACGATAAGCACATCTTTGCAGCTAGCCATTGCAAAGCGATGATGGCTTATGACATGACATGGGAGTAGATGCACAATACTTATCAATCGATAAATTTTAAATGCATTTAATTAAAAAAATTTGCCAGGTGCCTCACTTGACAAAACCTTAAAGTTAAAATAATAACGGTTAATAATTTCATTATTAACAAATCGGCAAGTTGGATTTATTTTAATTACATAAAATGATTTCTTTTTAATTATTTCTAATATTATCAAGCTGTTTATATTCACATTTGTCCAAGACTTATAGTGTTGGTATAATGTTGGTAATAACAGGTTAGTGTAAGTTTACCATTAATCACTACAACATTATTTGCTTTATTTATATTTTTTATGTGAAAGACATTATTTCTATTAAGTTGGCTTTTTCATAATCGAGAGAACAATGGATCATTGTTTAAAAATGATACATTACCAACTGCTTTGCCAGTATATCGTCCTGTTTGCTTCATGCGATCGTTATCCTTTCAAAAAACCGTATATAAATATGCAGTTTCATCTCATGTTTCATCTCATCATCAGACATGAATCTTCATCCTTGTAGAGTTTTTTTTTTTTCTGGGGACTAAACAGGTGTTGTAGGGTGTGGACACTATGGACAGCTGTGAGCAGGCTTGCATTGTCATACATTTAGGCTTTAACAATTCCGCTGAGAATTTTACTATAACAAGCACTGTTGAATGTTGATCCTTTTCAGGATAATGTTCTAATACTGATGCTAGTACTTTAGGATAATGTTCTAATACTGATGCTAGTACGTCAGGATAATGTTCTAATACTGATGCTAGTACTTCAGGATAATGTTCTAATACTGATGCTTGAGAATCCCAGAAAATTGAAAGCATCATTTTGACAGCTGAAGTTGACTTTTAAACTTTTTGGGGAGAAGGTGGCCTACAGAAAGCACTGATGAGTCAGAAGTTTCAATATTAGAGATTTTTAGCTCGTTTTCATATATTTCTGATTAATAATAACCGAAATGTTTGTGCTTTCATAATGGCTTATTCTTTTGTTTCCGAACAAAAAAAAGATGACTTGACTTGATTCCCATTTAACATTTATTATATCCCTCCAGAAACCATTGTCAGTCAAATATGTAGGAAATCGTTATTGACAGTAGAGTAATTAGCAATTGATCTGCCAGAACAGGCAGCTTAGAGCATGTGCATTAAAATTGACTTTAAGTGTTTAACCGCCTCAAAGGTACCGAGCATGGATTGTAACTCGAAACCACATACTTTTTTGCTTCATATAATTATTGTACTTAGTTTGTGAACCCTTTTTCTAAGAATTTTCTATGCTTCCTGCATAAATATGACCTGAAACATCAGAGTTTCACAAAAGTAGAACCCATTTAAACAAATGGGACACAATTATTTTGATCATTTATTTATTGAGGAAATCGATTAAATAATACATATTTCAGGTAATTAGCAGTTAATTCAATATTACATATAGCAGTTAATTAGCAAGGTGATTTCTGAGGACCTCAGAAACAGATTTGTTGATGCCCATCATGCTGGAAAAGGTTACAAACCAATCTCTAAAGAAATTAGACTCCACCAATCCATAGTCAGGCCTACAGTAACAAAGGGAGAAAATTCAAGCTCATTGTTACCCTTCCCAGGAGTGGTCAATCAACAAAGATTACTCTTAGAGCAGGCGCGTAATAGTCAGCTAGCGGGGTCACAAAGGACCCCAGGTTAACTTCTAAACAACTGAAGGCTTCTCTCACATTGGCTATTGTTTATGAGTCCACAATTAGGATAACACTGAACAACAATGGTGTATATGGCAGGGTTGCAAAGAGAAAGCCACTGCACTCCAAAAACACATTGCTGCTTGTCTGCGGTTTGCTAAAGATAACGTGGACGTGCCAGAAGCCTATTGGAAGAATGTTTTGTGGACTATACTGATACCTGATATGTATGATGTAATCGAGTGCATGAAACCCAAAGCTTAGAAGTTTAAGGGTTCTCTTGTAGGAAAAGATAATTAATCACATTTGTCCACTGTCCCAAATTATTGCAATAATTACACAATCTTCAGAATTAAATTCTCTTAGGGATTAAAAATAGCGCTGCCAAATTAACTAGTAAATTTTAATTAAAAACAGAAACATTAACACAAATATTTTTACCATTGATTTAATTTTGCGCCTTTATGCTATTTTTTTATATGCTGCATTATTAAAATTTCTGGTCACTATATCATGATGGAGGCAATGGAAACTGCACTCATTGGACCCGTGATATAAATTTTTATTCATTCTGCTTGATCCACACGGATGTGGAGCCAGCCCGAGTTGTCCCAACACGGAATCGAGCCTGGTCCTTCTTGCTGTGAGGATACAGCACTACCCAATGTGCCACCATGCCGTCCTTGTTGTAAACATAATGGTTGAAATTCAGTGAAAGGTATGGTGGGGAAAAATGGTGAATATTAGCTCAGCCATATCTTCTCCCTTTTTGTTTCTGCATCTGTAATTCCATAATTGTTTGCTAATTTAGTATTATTATCATTGTTTTACCTAGCCATTGAGTTTTATTTCGACAATTTGTTTATCAAGGAATAAATCCAAATATCTTTTACCCCTTCATTTTGGTTATTCAGTGCATGGGCAGATTGAACTTTTGAGTATTACCCTGGTGCACAGGATAACTAAATTTCTCACCCTGTGGCTGGGAAAGTAATTAATGTTTTATACTGTGTATGTTTTTGATATTAAGATGGTGTTAACTCCCTGTTATAGTATTACCTAATGTTAATAATAGTATAAAACCTCTGTCATGTCAACCAGTAGGTTTTAAGGTAAGATCACGTATCTCGGAAGATTTAATGGAGGAATTAAAAGTAAATCGAATTATTGTTTAACTTGTCTATGCTTCTGTGATCAATTATTCTGGTACAATGGAGAAAACATCATGAAATCTCTGAACATCTGTCAGGCAGGGATGTTTTGTCTCTGACCTGCTCTAGTGTCGAGGTCATTAACACCCAGACTGTAGTCAATCTGCCAGGCATTTCAGATGATGTGCTGAGTACTTTGAAAGAAATGCTAAAGTAGAGCTCGTAAACATCGAAAGAAATTCGCTGTACTTTGTTAATGGTAGTTTTCTAACCGTGAACCATCATGTTTTTCTGTTGTAGTTTAACCAGTTAAATCAATTTTTTTTGTCTCTAAAAGCAGCTTATTGGATCAGACACTTCAAAGCCAGAGGCATTTGCTCCGAAAGGAAATAATATATCTAGATTTTTTTTTTTTCATATCCATCTTAAGGAAAAATTATCCGACCAATACATTGGTTTGTTTCAATTCTCAGACAAGAAAAGTGTTTAAAGATGATTGGATGCTAAAGTATGTGGTTGTTCTTCTCATGTCAGATTCAAAACAGATGTGTGTTCAGAGTCAATATGTGTTGAAAATGCCAACAGGAAGCATGACTATTGAATGGAACACAACCATTTTCAGATGAGTCAAAAATTATACGCACTCTTGTAGAAGAATTTATGTTGATATAACTTTAAAAAAAAAGACCAAGCTTTGTCCATCTATGTGTGCGTATGCCTACACACACACACATTCATATTTTTTGACATTTATGAATATTTGTAAGTAAATATAAATTAAAACATCATCAGATTTTCACACAAGTCCTAACAGTAGATAAAGAGAACCCAAACAAAAACAGTAGATGGACAAAATATTTTACCTGTTCATTTATTTATTGAGGATAATGATCCGATATTAAATATTTGTGGGTGGCAAAATTATTTGAACCTTAGTTTTTCATTATGTTGTGTGACCCTCCCCCTCTTGCAGCAATAACTGCAACTAAATGTTTACATTTATTCTTCTTGAACCATTCTTTGGTAGAACGACTTGTGTGCTTAGGTATGTTGTGTTGCTGCATGAACCACCTTCTCTTGAGATTCAGGTCCTGGACAGATGTCCTGACATTTCATTCGTTCACAAAAATTCTTTACTAGCTCATACAGCTCAATGACACGTTTCTAAAATTACAATGTCTCCCCCCTGTACTTACTTACTAATCTTTTGCACTGTTTGTGCTAATTGTTCTGTATTGTTTGTATTTATTGTTTGTACTGTATTGGTTGTACTGTTGTGTGTAGCACCTTGGTCTGGAGGAACGTTGTTTCGTTTCACTGTGTACTGTAACACTGTATATGGCTGA
>JAOUQT010000007.1:6829972-6841196 GCA_025769995.1 Xyliphius kryptos | reverse complement strand
AGGATCATAAAATTAGTTTGCATATATAAAAATAGTTGAAGAGGTCATGTTGCCTTATGATGAGGCGGAAATGCCCTTGAAATGCGTGTTTCAATAAACAAAATTACAAAATTCCAGACCAACAAAATTAAAGTTATTGTGGGGCCTGCCCAACCCCCAACATAAATCCTATACAAAACTTGTGCAGTAACATCAAAAATGCTGTTTGCATTTTGGCAAAACCAAGAACTTTAGAGAAATTGTTTAAAGTTGTCAATATAGGCTGGAATACTGGAATACCTGTACACTACTTTTTACACTTTTCTTCCTTAATGAGCAAGCCGGACGGCAACAGTGGCAAGGAAAACTCCCTGGTATGAGAAGAGGAAGAAACCTTGAGAGGAACCAGATTCAGAAGAAAATCTCATAAATGGATGATAATATACAAAAAAATCTGTAGGAAGACTCTGTAAATGTGCCTGTAGTGGTGAGTGGAAGTTTACAGGATGGTCTTAGCATAATTGTCTCTCGGGATGCTTACCACCAGGACAGACCAGACTGGTGTAGGAGACCAAGTCAAGATCAGCACTCTCAGTTGTAGCATGTGCAACTCAGCCAGAAAAGAAAAATTACAGAAACTGTTGGGGTAATTATTGCAATACATTAGTGTTAGAAATGTGTAAAATATTCACATAAGGGGCCTGCTGGAGGTCATTTTGAAATTTTCTGGCAGTGCTCCTCTTGTTCCACCTTGCACAAAGAAGTTAAAGATTTTGCTGCCTGGTTGATGCTGTCCTACAGCCCCCTCTATATCTCTATTGTACAGATCTCCTGAAATCTTCTCAATGCTCTGGACACTGTGCTAACAGAAAAAGCAAACCTTATTGCCACAGCTGAGCAACTTCTGTGGGTTCCTCTTTGGGTGAGAGCACTGACAAAATTCATAAGTGACCAAAACATCAGCCAGAAAGGATGAGAACAGAAATGGTATGTGGTCACCATCTGCAGAACCACTCCTTTATAGGAGTGGTATTTCTAATTACCCTTCATTTATTCAATTTGCATATCAGCAACTGGACAGGTTAATTTTAGAGACGTGATATTGACTTGGGTTACATAGTGTTGTTTAAGTGATCCATTTTTTGAGCAGTGTATAAATGGGCATGCATAAATTTATAAATTATGTTTATTTGTTTGTCTTTTAAAAGCGAAATAACAAATAACATTTTCAGTCTCTATTTTATGTGATGTGTACTATATAAAAGTCTGACTAGGCTCTTTCATTATAAAAAAAAAACAAGGCTTGTTTTTTTGTCTACTAATTAAAGTTGTTTTAATCTCAGGTCTTTGCGATCCAGCTTCTGTCTCACCTTTGCAAACAATATGCCCTGCCTAAATCCCTCACTGTGGCACGCCTGGCCATCAGTGTAATGGGTACTCTACTCACAAGTAAGCAGTCATTTTCTTTTTTTTTCTCTGTTGTCCATTTTATTTCTGGCTTTAACTGGTTTTTGCTGAGCATTGCAATAGTCTATAAATAATACTCAATATATATATATAAAATATGTAAATTCCACTTATGTGGGTTAGGTAAAAAAAATGGAGAGAATAGAGATTGTGTTTCTAAGTGTGTATTTGTGGGATCTCAAGGTGATCTCATAATTAAAATAAAATGTGTTTTAATATTTTGTTGATCAGTATAAGTCTTCAAGTCGACTAATATTGAATGTACAACCCTTGGTACACACTTGGTCTGTGGATAAATGTAAAAAAGAGTAAAATGAAATAAAATGTTTAGTACTGTAAATCACTATTTTTGCATATTTCGTTTTGAGGGAAATTTGCAAATATCAATGCTAGCTCGAATATTTCTCCACACTGTTGCCGAATTTGTTGTTATATTTCGGTTTTTAAACTCCTCTAGCAACTCTTTTTCAGAAAAGCGACTAGTGACAAATCTAGCCACTTTTCGTCTTTCAGTTACTGTCCTTAGCAGTTGTGAGCTTGTCGCGCATCTCAAGCTCAGCTGCAGTCAGAGAAGAGATCCGCTCGGCTCTGCGTCCACACAGCTAATGAAATATGCATGCTCAAACCACTGCCACTAATCCTGCCCCGGGCTTTCAGAGTCACCCCATTAAAGTCATTAAATTATTTTGGGGAAATGGCGACCTGTTTAAATATATGTTTCCATCACACTTACATTTGTGTGTACCTGATTTTCAAAAAGTCTTATTTATTTTGCTTAAAGCTCTTGCTGTGTTTTTTAAATGTTGAATATTCTGTGTATCATTAAGGTTTAATGGAATCCCTATTTGTGCAATTCAAGCCTCACATGTCATCATACAGAAAAAAATGATGGTGTAATTTGCTTTTAAAATCTAAAAATATGGCTTATTGTTTCTTGCATTTTATGAATTTGTAATCTGCAAGGAATAAGATTAGACTGAGGGGGAAAAAGCATTACTGTTTTTATTACTGTGATTACAACTGCCCAATAAAACATTTATGTAGTAGAGACTAAAGTCAGAGAAAACACTTTCAAGGGGTAAACTCTCTGGAGAAACTTAAATATGATTTGCTTAGTTCTATTTGTTAGAAAGAATTTTTGGGGTGGTGTTTTTCCAGTCTTTGTTGTTGACAAACTTGTTCCAATAGAACGTAGCCAGTGGTTCAAAGACTAATCACCTGAAATAAACACTTGTTTTAGAGTTTGAACCTTTATTGAAGTAGAGACAAACTTTACCTAGAGAAAGCTGATTTGGATCTGGGGTTGACACTGTCAAGGTCCCCAGGATGGACAACAGGCAAAGGCCAGAAGGAATAGCATCAACAACAACAGAAAACTCATTTGAACTTATTGGTATTTTGTACATTATACGAAATTCTAAATAATTGTATTGTAGTCCTTCTTTATTTAGAAGCTGATCAACAAGTATTATACCATTGTAAACAATTCATCATAAACTAATAACTTAATTTTATATAAGCTATTGGAGTTGTTTCAGATATAGCATCTGTGTAGAGAGATGTGCTTTAAGGTAGGGTCCATGCCAGAAGAACCTGTTTGTTGAAGTTGGAGTGATTGGGATTTTTTTAATTTTATAGTTACACAGCAAAGTAAATCTTAGACCACGAGAGAGAGATAAAATTCCAGATTATTTTAAAGGTATTGTAGAGGGGCCCAAAACCTATGAAGTTTAACCCCATTGTTGTATGAATTCAGAGCTACAGCTCTTTGTACATAGTGGATTTTGTTTTTCAATAAGAAATTGTTGAGCATTTTATAAACAGACTTGCATATGGAGTTATCCTCATGATGAAGCAGCAGAAGATTAATGAGTTATAACTACTGCCACAGTGAGCAGAACTTTTTCTTTCACAGATGAATCTTTTAGTAACCACAGATTGAAAGCCTTTAGAGTCTTCTCAATGATGGATGCAAAGTTTATATTGCTTCTGTATTTTTCACTGTTAGTAATATGGACACCAACTTATGCAACAGAGATTTCCACTGGTAACAATTAAGATTTATTAAGGTAAAGAAAGCGCCCAAAAGCCTTGGAGAAGGACTGGATAGTGCTGACTGCAACTGAAATCTGGCAGGCATCTTTAGTATGTATCTGTTTTCAATAGTAATTCCTGTAATAGCACAATTTATGATGTGTGAATTGAGAAGTTTGGCAGCCAAAAGAAAGGTACACAGGTAGTGGTGCAGAAGCTTACTGTTTACATTAGTATATTGAGTTTGGACTGATTTGCAAAATAACTGATCAAAACCATATTTGTTTGAAGACATCATGCAATTATATTACTGAGCCAAATCTGAATAGTCTTACAGGTTAGCTGCTGGTTATAAAATTAAATATCCAAAAAGTGAAACTTGAGTATTATACTCATTCTTTACACGCTAATTACACACAAATGCTGGCCAACTGAAAAGTATAAACATGTAAAAAATGTGTATGTTGGGGTTCTTTTTGCCTGAATTACTGCAGCGACGTGGCGAGGCATGGTGTTGATTTAGTCTGTGGCATATCGCATCTTCCTCTTCACAATAACCCTTAGATTTTGCTGGCTAGTGTCCACTGGCCAATTAAGAATAGGCATACCATGGTTGTTAAACAAACTACTGGTACACAGGCACTGTCTTGTCTCAGCACGAAGCATGAAGAGCTGTAAAACTTCCTTGTACACGGCTGTTTTTACCTTGGACCTCAGAAAACACGGTGGACCAACAGCATCAGATGACATTGCACTCCAGACCGTCATTAACTGTCAAAACTTTACACTATACCTCATGCAATGTGAATTCTGTGCTTCTCCTCTCTTCTTTTAGACTCTAGGAACTTGATTTTCAAAGGTAATGCAGAATGTACTTTTATAAGAGAACATAACTTTGGACCACTTAGAAGCAGTTTTGTCCTTCTGACGCTGTCTTTTGTGTAAGAATGGCTTTACACAAGGAATGAGACAGCTGAAACTCAAGTATTGCATACATTTGTGTGTGCTGGTTCTTGAAGCCCTGACTCCAGCTGCAATCTATTTTTTGTGAATTTCCCTGACATTATTTAATGGGTTTTGTTTCACATTCTTCTTCAGTGTCAGTTCTCCATATTGTTTAAACACGTTTTCCCCTCCCCCCTTTGCTTCTCTATTAATGTTCATGGACACAGAGCTCTGTGAACATGATTGTGAAGCCTACAGATCTATAACTGAGAGACCGTTTAATGGCCGTTGCAGGTGTTTTGAGTTAATTCGATGATTAGAGTGTGGCACCAGGTGTCTTCAATATTGAACCTTTTTACAATTTTCTAATTGTCTGAAATACCAAATCTGCGTTTTTCATTAGATGTCAGTTTTAATCCTCAAATTAATAGAAATAAACGCTTGTACTCTGTACCAGTCTGGTTGTAATGAATGAGTATAATACACAAGTTTCACTTTTTGAATTGAATTACTGAAAGAAATTCAACTTTTTAATTATATCTTAATTTTGATCAGCAATTTCACATTGTTACAGATATGCCTACTTTGCATAAAGTCAGATGGACTTTCATCCATCATGCTGATTAATACAGGTTTTAGTCTGTTAGCTAACATTAAAGCTAAGATTTTATAGTTGTTATTTATAAGGTGGCTAATTGTCAATTTAGGAATAAGTAATAATTAAGCCTTGACTTAAAGTAGGGGTAGTGAACATCTGTCGATGCTTTCTGCAAAGACTTCTTTTAGAAATGGTGCTAAGCTCACACACAAGTGCTTATAAAATCCGGCAGTAAAGCCATCTTTTCCTAGTAATTTATTGATTTTTTTAGTTGACATGGCATTAGTGATTTCCTTCAATGAGAATAGTGTCACATGAAAACCATCTGCCTCAGATATCTAATTAATATTAGGAATAGAATCAAAGTTGGTGGCATTATGATTCAGTGTTTGAATGTGTAAAGATCACTGTAATAACTAGCATACTATTTCTCTATTTTCTCTGGATCTTCGGTAATTAGCATATCAATTCTTAATTGCTGAATTAAAAATAACATGAGAGCTTACAAATTTACATAAGCATTGAACAAGTCGTTTTCCCAATTTGTCAAAAAAAATAGTTTTGAGTTTTGACTTTTGAGTTTGCAATTTCAAGTACTAATAATATAAAACTGACATCACTGACAGAGAATTCAGACAGATGATACAGCCATAACCCCACTGTGTCTCTATAAATTAATATCTTGTTGAGTGTGATTTCTGTAAAATAAAATAAAATAAGTATTAAGCTCTTTACAGTATTGAAATAACACCTCCAACAAAAGACTCTTTCTTAAACCTCTTGCATTTAGAGAACTTATGGGCAAAGACATAAAGCTAAAAAATAAAGATATACAGTAGAAAATTAGACCTAATAAATGACAGTATATACACTGAAATGGAACATATTTAAGGTCTCTTTGCTAACATTGGGCTGAGCTCAGCTATAGAACCTGAAAGTACAGTTGTGTTTAAAATAAGTGTTTTTAAGTGTACAGAGTTAAGCAAAAAAATCTTTATAGTAGTTTTTATTTCTTTGTTCACTGTTAGTATTGCACACTTTTCTAAATTAAAACTTTCAAAAATTTATATAATTTTAAAAAATTTCCTTAAAATAACAAAATGAACTGTAGGCAGATCAAAATAAATGTTCAGTGTCTGCTTGTCTTTACAAACTTAAAAAAAAAGATATATTTATAGATTTTAGGATTCATCATTCCTGTGAATCACTAACCTAATATTTAGTTGTATAACCATAGTTTTTTAGAACTGTTTCACATCTGTTTTGCAGAGATTTACCCAACTTCTGGCACGTGTCAACTGGTATTATAGCCCAGGATTCATTGACTAAATCCCACAATTCATTTGCATTTCATGGTTTCGCCTCCAAAACGGCACCTTTGATGTCACCCCACAAGTTTTCTTTCAGATTAAGGTCCAGGGTGTAGGCTCGCCACTCCATAACCTCAATTTACCAAGATTTTTCTCGTTTCCTGGTGTGTCTGGGGTCATTGTCTTGTTGAAATACCAATTTCAAGGGAATTTCCTGTTCATTATAAGGCAATGTGACCTCTTTAAGTATTTTGATACAGTATAGGCAAACTGGTACATGATACCTGGTATGCAGTAAATAGGCATGGCATCATTTTAAGAGAAACATGCCCATATCTTGACGCTTGCACCACCAAGCTTCACTGTCTTCAGAGTGTACTGTGGCTTGAATTCAGTTTGGTGGTCATCTGACAAACTGTCTGCTGCTCTTGGACGCAAAAATAACTATTTTATTTTCATCAGTCCACAGAATGTTTCTCCATTTCTTTTTAGGCCATTTGATATGTTCTTTGGCAAACAGTGGGATTTTCGGGAACATTTTGTTAATAGATTATCTTCACACTGGCGTATTCTAACTGTCACAGTATTCACAGGTACCTTGCGAGTGTTTTTGATTATCTTAGAACTGATTATTTTCTGAGCCTTTGCCATTCTGGCTATTCTTTGATCCATTCCAATGGGAGACTTCTGTTTTCTTCCATGGTTCCTGGTTTTGCTTTCAATTTTAAAGCATTGTAGATCATTTTATCTGAACAGCCTACCATTTTCTGCACTCCTTTTTACCCTCTGCAATCAACTTTTCAATGAAAGTATGTGGTTATTATAAACAATGTCCTGCCTGACCCATATTTTTCTGGCTTTCGATAAGAAATTCATATGTACAACATGCACTGGCTTCAACCTTAAATAAGTGCCACCTGATTCACACAATTTACTTCACAGAATGATTGACCTCACTAATTGAACGCCACACTGCTATTATTTTGAACACACCCCTTTCAATTAATAATTAAAATACACAGATTCGAGCATTCATATGTTTTTGCTAAGAATCAACTCTACCACCTAGTAAATTGTCATGATGTAATATTATTTATACCAAAAAGAGTGACACAGAATTGAGCTCTAAACGTACGACAGCACATTCTTTAATAACCTGGTTGTGTAAATAGAATATCTCAAGTAGAAACAACTTGTGGAATAGAATCATAAGGTCAAACCCTACTTTAAGATAAACAGCCTTCCACACTGTAAAATGCATTGTAAAGTTTATTCACCAAAGCTGGCTCAAGGTTGGAAAATTTCTTTTCTATCTACAAAAGCTTGATCAAAGAGCTTATCCTTCCTTGCCTGTTCCCCAGTGGGCCAAAGTCTCTTCCCCCTATCTGTCCTCTGTTGACAGGCCCTTTGCCAGTTTGAGACTTTTACTCTTCAAAAAGATGAAGTTTTTTGTAGAACGCCAGACAGCATTGCGGTAGATTTTGGAAGTAAAAGATATAATGATTGTTTGATTGATGTTGGGCTACTTGTTACTGAGGCAGTCCACAATATTGATAACATTTGGATGCTTAGCTGTGGTTTTTCTTGATGCACATCCTCCAAACCATAGAGCTTGAGGAAGCAGTTTCTCAGTTGTGCCAGAGCTTACTGGCATGTCTCCATGACCACAGCATTCACAGCAGTCGACACTCCTAGCATTTTCAGCAACTGCTAATTTCACGTCTGTAATAATGCTATAGTTATCGCCGCCCACCATTTTCAAGGTATCTGACTATTTTATCAGCTGAGAGAACAGAGAGCTGGGAGAAGATTGCAATGGTTGTCTTCTTATCACCAGCTTGTTCAACAGTAACTGAAGGAGCAACTTTGTTAGCAGCCTTGCTAATAGATATATCGCTGCTGTAAATTCCAATTGTATCGCCAGATTTTAAAGAATCTCTTCTTACGAGACCTTACTTCCGGGAAGGTGGAGATTCAGAGAGCCAAGAATCAAAAGATGATGTTTAATTTGTTGTTCTAAACATATTTTCCAAATTTTAATTAAACTTGAATAATGTGGTAAGAAGGGATAATAAATAAATGTAAAAAAAAAGTTAATGACTGAGCAGGTTTGATATAGCAAGTTTCTGTTAATGTTTGCTTGTTCAGGATGTCTCAATAGTGACATCAAGTGGGTTACAAAGGACATTTTAAAGTTCTTTTGAGCATTTCTGTGAAATTTTGTTATAGCGATTATATATATATATTACAGCCTATATAGATTTCAGCCTTGCAGCAAGACCACAGTACAAATGTACGTTAAGTATAATTTTTATATTGTCATTGTGATTAATTGTCACAGAAATACCCCAAAATATCGTACTTGGAGGCCATATTGCCCACTTCAACTATGAATGTATGTATAACTCTAAAATCCTTTTTTTTTTTTTTCTCTCTCTCTCTCTACCCAGTCCTAACACGTACCAAGCGTTTTGCCTTCTTCATGCCTACCTTACCATGTTTGGTGTCCATTTGCTGGGCTTTTCCTCCACTATACGATGATGTGACATCCCTCCTGGTGCAGCTAGGCCAGGTGTGTGCTGCTGATGTTGCTGCTAATACACGGGACATTGACCCATTTGTTGCCAGTAAGTGTACAGTACATTTTGTACACATTTCATATTAATGCACACTTTTGTACACACTTTAATTAAAGGGCAAGAACATGTTATGTATACATTAGACTTATAACTGGCTAATTTTGGAGAGTTTCAAAACTCTTGTAAAAATTATTTTAGATTTCTAAGTGAAAGTAACTAAGAATTTCAATGCTATTAAACCTCAGAAATCACAGTTCTGAGAAAACCTGTATGTAATATGAGTAATATCCCTAAATGCTGATGTCTAATATGGTGACTGCAGTTAGTTTACTTACTAGAACATAACCAATATATCAAAATATCTAATATTAGCAATGATTATGGTCTGAACTATTATATTGAATTCTGTATACATGTTATAGAATGAAGATTGTTTACAGTCGCACCATCTGATGTCAGCTGTATGACATTTTTTCATGAAACCACCATATTTTACAGTCTAGTAATGAAGTTTACACTACAATGCCTACTGATTGTCTTAGTGTCAAATAAGATTTTAAACCCTTTTTGGTTGTTTTTTTTCTTAGGACTACAGCATTTGAGGGAGAGACCACTGAATTCACAGCGGTTACATGCAGGATTGTTTGAAGTGGCTGTGTCTAATAGATCTGCTGAAGATCTGAGTACAGCTGACCCAGATGTGCAGCTGTGTTACTGTATAGAAGCTACCTTCTTAGGCATCATTAGCACCAGTACCCAGAACTTATAGTGGAAAAAGATAAAAGTATGAAGAAATTGGAGACATTAAATCAGTAACATTTGATAAAATATGATACAAAACAAATTAGTAAAAAGAGAAATGACCCATCATTTTTTTTATTTGATATTTTTAGCATTTTTTGTATAAAATACACTTATGGTGCATTTTCTATTTCATTTCAAACTTTTTAGAGTTACTTCAAGTTACTTCTTGTTTTGTGTCCTTTGTTATTTTTTCTAAAGTGCATTGATTAAAGATAAACAATCTTGGCTTGATTAAAGACGAACCTTTATGTATATTGTTTGTGATAATATTTATTTAAAAATATATAGATGCCAGACTACATTCCAATTTATGCAATAAATGGTATGGATGAAAAAAGAAACCATTGTGAAAAACCAGGCATTTAAGCCTGCACAGCCAAAACTTTAGTAGCTTTTCATGTATTATTTATACATTTACCCAAAGCAAACAAAGACTTATACCTGTAAGTAGCTAGCCATGCACATGATCTTAAAAGTCGTGCTTACCAGTGGATAAATGTGTCTTATCAGTGGGTTTGGTATGTTCATCCTCCCAATAAATGCCAGAGTACTCTCGCCACATGGGGCAGGGCATTCTCGCGCACTAGGAGAAAGCCTGGGACAATGTGCAACAGCATAAGCTATGATAATGTGTTAAAGCCTTTCATCACAAGACCTAATAGAATAAGGTCTTCCTTTTCAGAAAGGAGCAGGTCCTAGGTACATGCATTGAAGGCATTTTTACAGCCTTGTCTAGCTCTCCTAGATTAATTGTCTCCTGGAATATCCTTCATACACTTAGGACTGTGCTGGGACGAACCTCCTGGCACTAGGAAATACTGATGTGCCATCCTGCATGAGTTGGAGTACCTGTGCAATCTCTATAGGGTCCAGGTACAACAGCATGGTAGTAGATGGTGCTACAACTGGAAAGCTTGTAGAAATGAATGCAGTATTTACAGTTATGTGCAAAATAATAGCAGTGTTTAAAACAACAGAAAAAGCTCAATCCTCCTAATAGCCTTTATTTTAATAATAACACAAAGGAACTGAAAAAGCATTTAGTTTCTAATGAAAACAGGGAAATTTAACTGAAAATGAAATAAAAAAACAATAGACTGTTGAAAATAAAATAGCAGTGTTTGAATTTTCATTCTCAAATTATATTTGCTTACAGATTTAGCTTTTCTGTTAAACTCTCGACTAATATTTAGTTACATCACCTTTATTTCTGATGTCTGCTTTATAATGGATTTAGTTAACTCCAACCCAAGCTGACTGGACTACGTTCCAAAGTTCTACATTCTTTGCATCAAAGGCAACATTTTTTGTCACTTCACAAATTCTCAATCAGATTGAGATCTGTGAATTGGGATGGCCACTTGATAACATCAAACTTGTTGGTCTGGAACCAGGATGTTGCCGGCTTGCTGGTTGGTTAACGGTTGTTGTTCTGCTGAAACAACCATTTCATGGGCAAGATAACCACATATATTCAAGCTGGTCCATGGTGACTGATATGAGATGAG
>JAOUQT010000007.1:6759569-6779821 GCA_025769995.1 Xyliphius kryptos | reverse complement strand
GGCAGCATGGTGGCTTAGTGGGGATTCCCTTTGGTCCATTCCCCAGTCACATTATTATAATTGATAATAGATTATTGTAATTCTGTTCGGTTTTCTGCTTAAGTCCCCCGTAAGTTCCATGGTACCAAACGCTGCATCTCACATCATTACTAAAACTCCATCCCATCATCACATCATCCCTGTCCTTTAACAACTTCTCTGGCTTTCTGATCAATTAGAAACTACACCTGCTTACCTTTAAGGCTATTCATCACCAAGCTCATCCACATCCACAGATGCAGCCGGATGTTTTCTTTTGATGCCACTGATTGTATATTTTTAAATTGTTTTGATATGTAAAGTGTCCATGAGAGTTTTGAAAAGCACATCTAAATATGTATTATTGTGTATACACTCTGTTAAACAATCTTAATTAAAATCCCAAGATTGAAGTCCTAATTAAGGTAAAGCCTACAGGTTTCAAATACGTCATTAATTATGAAAAATACCAGTTTATTTTGCAGCCAAAATAATTTTAAGTTGAGCAAAAGTTAAAAGTAAATGTAAACGATTCCTTAATGTGCCCCGAAAATGTTGCTTTAGGTAAACCTAGTGTGCTTTTCAGTCAAATAAAAATCAAGACATTACATTAAATTACATGATCATATATAAAAATTAAAAATCAGTTCAATGCATTTAATGTAACGCACATTTGAGCATGTAAAAATCACAAAAAGCAGTTTATAAAAGGTACAAACCAACAAAACAAGTCTAAAAAAGCAAAGAGCTGAATTAATACAGGTTCTTTTTCACTGATCAATGAATGTCACAGAATTAGGTTTCAGTCCATAACTGAATTGTCACCAACTATGAGTTTATCAAGTATACACTTCTAGTTTCAAGTATACTTGTTTCAGACCACTATAGGCGCCAGACCTTAAATTTGGATCCGAAATGCAAACGTATCCCAATTTAAACTGGAGCTGAGCGTCCTCCGATGCATTCAGTGCAAAGTCAGTGAACTCCCGCTGGGAGAGTTAGCAGAGACGACATTTTCAAATGAGCATGGGGAGGCTGGAGGATGATGCCTGGGCTTCAGGATTACTTCTTCCTTGCATGTTGTCTGCGTGCCTGTAGTCTTTGTCTCGTGTTGCCTTGTTTAGAACCAGCACCGATGGAGAAATTGGCAGAAGGGGTGTCTGAGGAAGAAAAATACATTTTTAACACAACAGCAGCTTTATTTTCTGAGGACAGATCTTGCACTCTGATGGTCATTACTAAGTTTTACTGCTCAATACTGCCATCTTTGCACTTCGTTAGAACTGCACAATTCTATTATTTACACTTCTCGTTAATGCTAAAGGAACTTTCTTGTCTTGCAATGACAACAAAATTTAATCAATCAATTAATTAAATGATTTGATGTCCAAGACGGCTCTGGTGGCTTAAGAAACAGAAACATTTAACAGACTGTAGCTAAAATAATTTCCTTAAAATCATATAAATTCTTTGGACATCTTACTAAATGCAGAGGCACCGAATCCTTGTACTGGAGTTCCAGGACTGGCAAATGAGATGGGGCCACTTAAAGCACCAAATGCAGGGGTGGAGGTTTCTGTGAAAAATAGCAAATTATTAAAATAAAATAACACACAAACAGTTAAAAACTGGTAGCTTTTGTTTATAATTGTAGACTAAACTGCACTTACCAAACGCTGGCTTATTAGTCGCATTGTCCATTCCAAATGGAAACCCTGATGGTTGCACTGCTGGACTCCCAAACTGAGAATCTTTCAGCTTTGCAAAACCAAAACCTTTTGATTCTGTAGAGTTGACTGGTGTGGATGGAGCTGATCCAAAAGGAAAGGTAGAAGTGGGGGCAGAAGAAGCACTTAATGTGGAAGTGTTACTATTTCCAAAGTAAGCCGTGGATGCTCCACCGAATGTCTGTTGTGTCGAACTCGCTAAAGGTTCAGTTGTGCAAGCTGGTGCTCCGAACATAGACGCTGTGCCTGCACTAGTGCCACCGAATGTAAAAGGTTTGCTTGGTGCAGAAGACTGTACATGAGCTGAAGTGGAAGCACTAAATAATGAGCTACTGAACGTAGTCTGAGTCATCGGCGTGTTTGCTGTAGTTGTATTATTAACAAATCCTGTGAAAGGAGTAGAGATTGAGTTTTGTCCAAATGTAAACGTGCCCTGATGAACTGTAGATGGAGTAGTTTGAGGTGCTTTCAAGGCCGCAAACTGTGGAGTTGTGATGATGTTACTAGCGTTTGAGGACGTGTTTGTAGTTGCAGAGGAAGCAGTTGCAGACAGTGTGGTTCCAAAATGTACAGAGTCGTTGACCTTATTCCCAAACAAAAATGGAGAGGAATTTTGAGTAACTGAGGTTGATGAGGGGACTGAAGCTGCTAAAGGGTGATGTCCACCAAATAGAGAATTAGAAGAATTCTGGGTATTGGATGAAGCTAATGACACTGAAGAAGCCATGGTTTGACTATTAGAGCCAACAAACAGTGAGGGAATGGAATTCTGGTTATTGAGGATTGAAGAGACTGAAGTGGTTACTAAATTGCTGTTAATCAGCCCTGATGCTGAAACTAAAGAAGACGCCGGCTGAATGTTTGGAGCCTGAAACAGCGCAGTGCTGCTTTGAGTAGCTGGTGCAGGGCTGAGTGTAGTACCTGTGAGGCTGAATGCAGTGCCAAAAACAGATGACGTAGAAGCCGGTACTGTGCCCACCGTGCTAAAAACGGCCTTAGAATCAGATGGCGATGGATTGGCTAGGGTACGGGCAGCAGATGTAGATGCCAGGTTGGTATTATTGTGAGAAATTGAAGCAGATGATGTCGGTTTAAAAGAATCAAGGTTAAACAGGCTGCCTTCACCGGAGCAACGGGTTACTGGAAGCCGGGCAAAATCAGTAGTTGTGCAAGACGGTACAGTTGACATCTTGGGTGAATGACGGGCGAGGGAGGTCTCAGACTTCACGGCTCCAAGAGTTTGATCAGCAGATGTACTGAAAACAGGAGGCTGTGCGTCCACAGATGTTGTGAGAGCTACAAAATAAAGAAACCAAACATCAGACTCATTATAACCCTTAAAATGGTATTTAAAAAACTAATACTGAATATATCGGGTTGTGACAAATGTGACCATCATTAAAAAGGGCTGAAAGGTCATTTTAACAGCTGACCCTCAAATACAGCGCTTTCTTAACTTGTATGGGTGATGACATAAGTTTACAGACACACTGTTTCTGAGGGCTTTCTGCCAACTTTTACATAAATGTGTAAGAGAGAGGCTGCGGCTGATGGTGGTAGAGGTTGACTAATGCAGGGTGCACGGTTAGGTCTGTGGGAAAAAGACTGTTGCATGTTAATTGAAAACCAAGATTACAGAGTAGAAAGATTTTTGCATGGTTTGATTTGAAGGGTCGAGTCAAGTTGAATTACAGAATTTTTAATCGCTGGAAGCCAAAATGATCAAATATATATTAATCAGCTCTGTAATAACTTGTTAAATTTGACTGTAACACAAAAGCAGATGATTTGCCTCACTATCAGACAATTAAACTTAAAATACTGGGATGAAGTACACATGAAACATAGCACACAAGTCTGTTGTAGAAACTAAAAAGGTTTGAACCTGTTAAGGTAGCAGCAGGTGAAGCAGAAACACCAGGAAGTGGTTCCAGTTTTGTGGCTTTATTGGATGAAGATGTACTGGGCCCAGCAGTACGGTCAGAAACAGCACTGGCCATGGAAGGACCAGTAAGGTCGATGGTGGGTGCAGACGACTGGGTGAAAGGTGGAGTTGAGATGTGTGTGAGCGCAGTGGCAGGGGTGGAGAGAGCCGTGCTCGCTGATGAAGTAACTGAAGACTGCGCTTGCTGAGTCAACAAGCTTATAGTGGCAGAAGGTGTTGGTTTAGATACAGGATTTGGTTTCTCTTGCTCTGGAAAAAATAAAGACAAACCTGTTGTTTAATAAACTTAAGTCTAAATCCATCCATAATTTAATCTGTTTTAAACAATGCTTTTTAATATAAGTGTCAAAGACCAGTAGATTGTTAACAGAAAAGTTGGTCAGTTCTGGGTTTGGACAATTTATGTGCCTAAAGAATGAGGTCAGCTAATGACCTGAATATACGGAACCACCAGGTTCTTCCATAAATGGATTATTTTTTTCCTGATGGCCCAAATATATTCCATTATGACAATAATGACTCCTTCACTGGCCAGCAGTGTAGATCCAGTACATTAATGTAATCATTTTAAGCTGCATGTCTTAGTTTTTTTGCTCTACTATTGCAAACTTCAGCTACTGAAGCTAATAAATTAGAACTCACCCGGTTCCTTAAGGACTTTCTGAATTTGGCTGAGAGTTGTCATTTTTTCCATGTCCAAGTCCTTCACAGTGATTGTGTACGCAAGTTCAGGAGGTGGGGGCTACAAAGTGTAAGGTACAACATCATTAACATTCCGTAAACAGCTCATCAACCGATCAACTTACATGTCCTTTAACAAAACCCACCAGTGATATCTGCTCCCCTCTGCACTTGGACACCAATGTGATTTTGCGCCTTCGTTTTCCACCGCTATGTCCTGTTGAGTCTGATCCTGATATAACAGGAGCCTCTGATGTTAGATGTTCCTCTAAATTATACAAACAAACCAACCATACTGTTTGTCATAATTCACACAGTGAAAATATATGTGAGAATGTAAATAAGAGAATGAAGGGCAGAAATTTGTTTCAATTGAAATCTATTCATTGACACCTGTAGAAGTTAAAACCCTTTGTTTGAGGTGTACCTTATACAGCCGCTTTGCAATGTGCCCAAAAACACCTTTCTGTGACGGTACATAAGTATGTAGTTAACTCGTACTTACTGCAGTTCATCCAGACTAACAGACTTACCGAAATCAGAAACACTCTCTGCAGCTGCCTCATCAGATTTCACAGGAACAGCAGAACTATGAGATGCATCATTCTCCTCCCTATTAAATGTACACATTCCATCATTTTAAATAGTCACAATAGTAGCTGGGTTCATGTGTAACCTAAAGCCAAAGTGTAGTCTGACTGGTTTTTGGGTTTATACTTACTTTCTAGATGCTTTCTCAGGAGTTGGGCATCGTGGTGAAGATCCAGGACTCATTAGAGTTAAATTAAGGCTGGAGCCAATGCTTTTCTGCAAACACAACATTTTAAAATAGTAAATAAGTTTACATCACATAGTTGTAATCAATAGCTTTTTTTTCTGAAAGTCATCATCATGTCCTATTTATTTCTGTGGTGTGGTCACCATAACCATATACAACGGTCTGCAGTTTACTTTTATTCAGCACACAAAATTAATAAAGAGTTAAAAGATGAATAATGTGGTGAACGGGCGTAACTGGCAGAGCCTGTGGACGGGAGACAGAGTTGGACTGTAGAGCAGGTAACCGGTAGCAACCACCTGAAATTAATTTCTGTAATTGTCTCCTGTTGCACAGTAAGAGGTCAGACGCAGGACAGGATTTAGGAAGCCGTGTAAAGAAGAATCACAGACTAAAACATCAGTAATAAAACGTCTTGTAAAACGAGCGGTGCTGTGTGCAGGCTGGAGCATTACCTTTCTGTTGCTTTGAGAGCTGTAGGAGCTGCTAATGGGGTTGCGAACTGATCCAGGTACACCACACAAAACAGGACCGCTAGTAACTGAGCTGATGGAAGAGGTCCGCGATCTTTTTACTGTGAAATCCTCCAACACAGAATTGTGTAACCCTCGCTTTAAACTTCCAGGCCTAAGATTAAAGAAATCATCAGTGACATACTGAGTGTTCTGTGATTGATAGCAAAGCATGAAAGACCGTGTTAGTGTACACATGCACTTTGTTAAATTTTACTTTTTCTTTATTTTTCTATTTGTTCATGGCAGACTTTCAGTGAGGTTCAATTTGGAGCTTTTGGTATATAATGGCATCATTCAGTGATTTGACAACTAAATTTATGCCTTAATTCTCACGTTTCACCACATCCCAGTGGAGCGCTGGTGACTGTGGAGGCCAATGACACAAAACCCTGATTTTATGCATTTAATAAAAATACTCAAGAATAATAAAATATGATGCATTACTGCGAATTACACACTTTTTATTTAAGCTTTTATTTTATAGTATTTGATTACTTTTGTGTTTGCAAATCAGATAGTATTCAGTTTCGTATTGCCTTTTAAAAATACTATGGTCATATAAAACACTAAATACCTTGGTACGAGGTGTGACGGAGCACCATTTGCTAGCAGTGACTCAAACGCCAAATGAGAGCTTCCACTGCTGTCGTTCCGCCTGAGAATCATAAACCAGTCTGTTACATCGTCAAAAAAGAAATAACGCAATAGTCCACAAACACTGAACAAAATGACAACACAGTGGAAAGGTAAAGGAACTGTATGTTACAAAACAAGAATGTCAATTTTACATCCCAAATTCCAAAAAAAGTTTGACATTATATTAAATATTAATAAAAATCGAATTCAGTAACTGGTAAATTACATAAACTCAGATCTTATCTTCAGTAAACCAAACGTTTACACTTTCATGGAAAATGTGTAACTGATTTTGAATTTGCGAGAAGCAACACATTTTTAAAAAGGTTAACTTGTGCAACAGACTGGATATCAAATTAAAATCTATCAAACCACGTTGTGTATTTTATAGTGGTTGTCTGTGTATAATGTATAGTCTAGAGACAAACCCTATCACATCACACTCCTTGTATGTGTAAACAATACTATTACTTACTCGCTGTGAAAAAAATATGCACATCAGATTTGTTTCTAATCTTTAATAAAAAAAATATTTCTGCACAATTATTAGTTAAACTTTTGTCAGCCTTTCACCTCCGAAGTGGTGGGGCTCTCAAAATACCTTCGTTTGTTCTTTTGTTTAGTTTCAAAGTCTCGGTCTTCATCATCGACATCCCTCTTACGGCTCATTCTGAGCATGTTTAGTACGCTCTCTTTAGAACATGGGTCAGCTTGGGCTTCAAAGGCCGTGACTGCGACAGGCGCTGGGGATGTCAGCTGAGAAAATCTAAAGGCAAACAAAAAAAAAAAAATCCAACGATCTCCGGGTGACATTACAACAAAACGTAAATCTAACGAAAAATCAATGGCAGTACTTACAATGGTGAAGATAGTTTGTTGTCAGGTCTTGCAATCTTAACTGTAACTGGACTGTAGAGAGGGGAATTGTGCTGAGAGAGAATGTTCTTCTTGTGGAAACCATCCCACTGAGCTGGGGGAAACACACCCACAGGAGAGGTTCCAGGTTGTTGCAGAGGGTAATGTCTTTTTGGAGTTATGGTGAATCTGCCACCAACAGGCTCGCTGTTGCTATATGAAATAAAAGCAGGTTTTTAGATATTTGAAGTGAAGGGCGACATTTATCATGTAAAACTGGGGTTGTTTCTCCACAGCTGGGCTGGTTGTCATGGTCCTGCTGCAGAGGCAGATGACCACCCACATTTTTCAATAATGGAGGGAAACCATGGAAGTCTAAACGTAAGCAGAGGATTCAGTGGAAGGACACTTTAATAACAGCACGTTATCAGTCGCATTCAGATTGTATTCATTGGAAATAAAAAGAAACACACTTATAAATCTGAATCGGGCAGCAGAGTAGGTAACGAGTGATGAGGTTTTAAGGGTTTTTACCCGAAAGACAGTCTTCTGTTGGGAGTGTGAATAGCGTGGTTGGGACGGCGGAGTCTCTCCCGCAGCTGCTCTCGTTCCCCCGGCCTGTCCGCTTTCCCCAGGTAGCTGCCCATCAGAAAGTCCCGCGGACTGAAGACCGAGTCACTGAACGCCGGTTCCCTCCTGAACACAGACGAAGGAAAGTGTAGATCACCGGGAGTCACTGCAGGATTCCTCTCCCTGTTTTTATTAGTCCTTCTGAGATCCGTCACCAAAAGCCCGCTGCCAGCGACCCCAGCCAACCAGCGCCTCAGAGCCGCGACGAGAGTCACTCCAGAGCGGGGATTCAGGCCTAACCGGGCCAACAGCGACCAGTCCTTTAAGTTATGATAAACAACGCAAGTTCCACCGAAAATTAAAGGTACGGACAGATATGTTGGTATGTAAGTCAATGCAAACAAGAACAAACTGACGAGAACGATACAAATCAAAGCTATCTGCCACCAATCTGCAGGAGACATGGCGGTATTCAGCCGCCGAGGGACAATCTCCCACAATTCATTTCATCCGCGCGCATGGTGTTAACACTGAGGAATTCTGGGAAATGTAGTGAATTGTGTAAAGTCGGAATCGCTATTCTGTTTCTCCACTCAGAACGGGATTCGAACCTGGATCTCCAGCACAGGATTTTTCATTGTTATTACTATTTCCATTTTAATTATAACCACTTTCATCATTATTATTATTATTAGTTTTACTAGGGATATATACACACATACACACAAAGGTCTTGTCGTATAAGGATATAGTAACTTAAAATGGTTCTGTAATTTCCCCTCAGGGATCAATAATGTATTCTGATTGTAATCAAACGATACAATGTATGGTTGACGTTATTGTCAGGGCTTTCACATAAAAAACTGGGTGCAAAATGAAATTGTCTTGATGTCCACAGCTGGGTAAAGCCAAGAACATCTGTTTCTGCAAAGACAAAAATCTTATCGTGTCTTTATGTTTAGCTGGAACAAATAATGTCATTAACAGGTTCCCAAGTGTGTATAAAAAGAGGCCCAGTACACCAGACTTTTATGTGAAGTGCAACCTGCGACCCTCAAAGAGAATTAAGCGAACGATAATGAATGAAAATGCAAAAATTTCGTTTTGCGTACACGTGTGTATAATGAATGACAATAAATGTTGAATATATATATATAATTTATAAGTATTTACAATGCCAAGTTTGTTGCGCACCAGAGGAGGAACAGAGAGAGGTGTTGGGGTTGAACTGTAGGGGCGCTGTTGGAACTGGACTTTTATCGTGGAGTGGTGATGTGCGGCGGTGACGTCACCGAGGCCGCGGTAATGGCGGGGCACAGGAGCCTCAGTTCGCTGCTGCAGGCGGAGCGCTCGGCGGGTTCTCAGTGTAACGATGCCGTGTGCGTGCTGGGGGTTTTCGGGAAGAGCGCGCTGCAGGCGGGGTGTCCCACGGAGGCCCTCGTGGACGTGCTGGCGGAGCGCAGCGTGTTCGAGCCGCTGTCCGCGGACCCCGGCAGCCGCCTCAGGGCGTACTACAGCGCGGAGCGGCGTGTGCTGTTCCTGCTGCTCGGCTCGGCCTGCGACGGCCGGCGGCTGGTTCGCGCGTGCGAGGCTCTGAGCGCGACGCAGGGGCACGCGGAGGCGCACGAGCTGTGGAAGGGCGCGGAGCGGGAGCAGTGCGTGCAGCTGCTGTTCCTGTTCTCGCTGTGCCACGTGCTGCTGCTCGTGCACCCCACCTGCTGCTTTGATGTGACGTACGAGCGGCTGTTCCGCGCGCTGGACGCGCTGCGCCAGAAGGCCCTGCCCGCGCTCCGCGCCGCGCTGAAGGACTGCCCCGTGTCCAAGGAGTGGAAGCTGAACTGCCGGCCCTGCCCCCCCCGCCTGCTCTTCCTCTTCCACGCGAACGGCGCGCTGCGGGTGGGGGACGAGCCGCCGGGGGCGGATAAGGCTTTGAAGCACTCCCCCCGGCGACGCATGCAGCACGCGCTGGAGGACCAGATCTACAGGATTTTCCGGAAGAGCAGGGTTCTTACCAACCAGAGCGGCAACTGTCTGTTCACCGTGCCCGCCAACCAGGCCTTCGTTTACGTGCTGCCGCCGCAGGAGGACGCTCCGCTCGCGTCCCTGTTCGGACAGCTGCAGGCCAACTGCACCGTGCGGGACTCGGACCCCGGCGCAGGGGCCCCCTGCCAACGGCGTTACCAGCAGATGCGCCACGCCCAGAAGCAGCCGTCGTTCGGCGTGGAGACCCGGGGGCTGTCCGGCTCGGGTGGGCAGCAGCGGGCGGACTGCACGCTGAGGGACTTCCTGTGGCAGCACATAGACCTGGTTCTCAGTAAGAAGGGCTTCGATGACAGTGTGGGCCGCAACCCTCAGCCCTCTCACTTTGAGCTGCCCACCTACAGCAAGTGGGTGCAGGTGGCGTCCGTCCTGTACCAGGTCATGGTGGAAAACCGGGATGACGACAGTAACTTCAGGGCTCATGGTCAGTTAAAGGTACTCGAAGGCTTTCTCGATGCCGATGCAAAGTTCTCCGAAAATCGCTGCCAGAAAGCCCTGCCACTGGCCCACAGTGCGTACCAGTCCAATCTGCCCCACAATTACACCACCACGGTGCATAAAAACCAGCTGGCGCAGGCTCTGAGGGTCTACAGTCAGCATGCCCGCGGCTTGGCCTTCCAGCACTATGCCCTACAGCTGCACGAGGACTGCTACAAGTTCTGGAGTAACGGTCACCAGCTGTGTGAGGAGCGCAGCCTCACCGATCAGCACTGCGTGCACAAGTTCCACCTTCTGCCGAAAGCAGGTCGCTGTGTTAGATCTCTCATTCATACAAAATAAATATAAAAAAGCACTCATTATTCCCCAAGCTTTTTAAATGTATCACTAATCAAGCAGCAGCTTCATTTTTTTTTACAAATTAATTGGCTTTGGGTTTACATTTTTTTTTTAATTACCATGAATATTTAAAAAGATGTAATTGTGAGCTAGATCACCACGGCAATAAGATGTGAAACATTCTTAAGATGTTGCACAAAAGGCAAAAAACTAACTCCTGCAGGGCAAAGTGACCAGTCAGGGGTGCGTGTGGACGTGCTTATTGTTTCTGCAGCTTCAGACTCGGAGTCGTTGAGTACCGAGCGTTCAGAGAGAATTTGGACACGATTTTGTTGGTCTGCTTTTATTAAAGTTTATTCTTAAATCTGGGCAGCGCAGGGAAGGAGGTCAGTGCTCCAGTCTTAACTAAAGGACCTGCCTGAGTCTTGCTGCCGCACAGAGCTGAAAAGCTTTGAAAGGCTTCTTTCTGTTCGGAGTTTCTCTCTTTTTCAGCTGCTCTTTCCTTTTACATTTTGTTATTTGATGAATTAAAGTTTTTAGATGGTCCTTCAGTCCGAGTGTGTTTGTCCTTTAACGGACTAGACCTCTGCTTAGGGCTGGGATGATATGGCCTCAAATCAATATTGCGATTATATTGAGCAGTTCACCTCTAACGATAAATGAACGAAAATTTTAATACACGCACCCCAAACATAAAGAATGTATAAGGCCAACAGAAATACTTCACATCCATATTGATAGGACATTCCCTTTTTTATTGCCATTTAGTCACATGACCACCCCACAGAGCGCAGCCTCTTAAAGGAACATGAACATTGCCGACAAAACAATTTTTTTTTTTTTAAAGATATCGAAGATACCGATATGAGCAAAATGATGTCAGTTATATCATCATAAATTTTGGTATATCGCCCAAACCTACTGCTTAGTATGTTCGCCAACCTTTTTATCTTCTGAGGCCACCACACTGTTAAATGTTAGCAACTTAAAGTGGTATTACCTTTTAACATTTTATTTACATATTATGTGCATGTGTGCTTTTCAAAATGCATTATTATCAGTCAGCAGCAGTCTGGAGTATTTTTATAAACATATTACAGAACAGTTTTAATACTCTGAACAGATTGCTGATGTTTATATGAAGTGTGTTCAAAAGCAGTTGTAATTATTGATAATACAAATAAGACCAACATTTACAGTGTTGTGTAAGTTAAATAACATGTACATTTTTCTTTAGGAGAGAAGCCTGAGATGGACCACAACCCCCCCATTCTCTTCCACAACAGCAGAGGGCGCTCCACAAGTTCTTGCAATTGTGGCAGAAAGCAGGCCACTCGAGAAGATCCATTTGACATTCAGGCTGCTAACTATGACTTCTATCAGGTAAGTACATTTTAGAGACCTTCAACTCAAACTACTGAATAAAAATCACCATGGAAACCGTGAGGACCGTGGTTAGTAAAGTTATCAGGAGGTCGGCTTTACAGATCGATCAGTTTTATTTTATAATCAGATTGATCATTATTCTGGGGCAACTTCAAATGATTACATTTTTAATTCTTTGTCATTCAGATGCTTGAGGAAAAGTGTTGCAGTAAACTAGAGAGGATCAACTTCCCCGTGTTCCAGGCCAGCACGCCGGATCCTGCGCCAGCCTGTGATGAAGCCAGACCTTCAGAAGTATTTATTTCAGATGTAGAACATCTAAAAGGAAAAGAGACCGTAAATAATACACCTGGTGAAAGCACGAGTCTCAGTCTGGCCCTCAGTCTCGGTCAGTCCACTGACAGTCTGGGTGCTTACGCTGATGGAGCTGAGGGCCATGAAAAACGACAGAGTGTAGACAGACAGGCCTCCACTGTGGAGTTTTTACCTGGGATGCTTCACTCTGGATGTCCCAAAGGACTTCTTCCGAAATTTTCCAGCTGGTCCCTGGTTAAGCTTGGACCGTCCAAAACATACAACAGCCTTGTTGGTTTAGAGCAGCCTGGTTTCCTTCCTGGGTCGGCGTTCCTTCTGCCGTGGGATGTGGCGATCCGAAGCCGCTCTGAGGTTGACCTTGGTTTGACTGACCCACTCGATAGTGGAGCATCCTCCTGGCCAGCTCCTAATAAAGTTCCAGCGATAAAACGCGGCTCTGCCGGAATCGGCCGCAGCAGACGGAGAGATGATGTTGTTCGTATCTACGTGGGCTTTGAGTATGAAGATGGCAGAGGTCGCCGTTTTCTCAGCTCTGGTCCTGATAAAGTTGTAAAGGTTCCTGGACAAGGAGGGGCTAAGGAGCCAGCGACCAGAGCCTTAAACTCAGACATGCCTTTGTACATCCCATCTCCTGCTCAGGGACGAGGGATCAAACCTCAGTATGCTCAGCTAGCCCGCCTGTTTGTTGTGGTTCCTGATGCGCCAATTGAGATCACTCTGAGCCCTCAGGTACGTCCTCATCGTTTAGCACTTTTTTGTGTTTTATATCACAATTCTAATAAACAGACACAACTCTGTTCTGGTTTTCTTTTGAAAGAGTTCAGTCAGTATATACAGTATGTGGTCGCCACCATTTGGTTTACTGTTCAAATACTTTTGCTCTGCTTAAGGTAAATTTTCTGTGACTCGCACAATAATTGACTTCTTTAATGATTTATTTTAGTTTTATTACAATCTGGATTTTTATTCAGTCATATTTAATAGAGCCAAAAAAAAAAGTCCAAATTGTTGAAGTGGAGAAGAAAATCTCGTTTGTAAATAACGACAAATTAAACCTGAAAAGTTGACTGCGTATGGAATCATGTCCTTCGCCGTGAAATTTCTAACCACCATCAATACATTTTCAATTAAATAATTTTGAAGGTCCAGCTGTGTGCGTACAGACACATCTGGTGCATGTCCGTGTAAATGTACCTCCTAAAATCCCGGAGTCCGGATTAGCTCGATGTGAAGACAAAAAAATGAACTATTAAGCCGTACACGTCATATATGGTTACATACATCAGTCATGAAAAATATACATTATCCAAATGACACATTACACTGTAACACTATTAATGCAAAGTAAATATAGTATTTTACTCGATTTCATTTAAAAATAAACACTTCTGTCTAAATGAGCATTTGCTATGAAACCAAATTCATCATTCTTAAAATGCCACAATTTCTACTCTATTGGAACCCTGATCTCATTACAGTTTCTCCTCAAAATTGTACTTTAAAAATAGAAATCTGATCTAGAATTAATTAGTGGACTTTAAAGGTTTGTACTTAATACACATGAATAAGTTTTTTGATTCTAAATGGGTTTAAGTATTTCAGAAGATCTTTAAATCTACATTTATTCAGTTGATTCATTTATTTACACGTTCTGTTCTAAAGATCTGTCCGTCTCCACAGGTCCAGCCGGGCCCTCCACCCTGTCCAACGTTTCATCCTGAACAATCAGAAGTTGTTTTGGCCCCTGATGGAATGTGGGTGCTGCGGTTCCCGTATGCCTATGTAACAGACCGGGGTCCGTGCTATCCCCCAAAGGACAACCAGGCACTCATAAACTTTAGGGTGTTGAAGGGAATTTTGCGTGCTAATGCAGCCAGTTTCCCTGGCTGACCTCTGACCCCTGACCTGATCACTACATGAAACATCATTTTATTTAAAAAAAAAAAGACCTTAAGTTCTGTCTTTGGTTTTGTTCTATGATCTCTGTTCTTGAATATATGTTTAAGTCAATAGAAACATAAAGATCACATTCAAGAAGACATTTGACGTTTAAAATTCACTTATTGAAAATCTGAAAGTGTATCATTAGTGTGATGATAAATTATTGTAGTGTTTCTGTTGTGTTTTACCGCAGAACCTATTTACAATCTGTAAAATAAAAATCTGTCATTTGTACGTCTTGTGAATCTTTGGATTTCTGTGAAAATGTTGTTTTGATGACCACACGTCTCTTTATTCAATCTGTCCTGACGTCAGAGATGCTGCTGTACATTTTTGGAAACGGGTTGCAAAGATCTTTTATTTTTTAATTATTGTTCTTTATCAGAGGACACATTTCCACTGAGTTCCGGTCCACCGCAGATCAGCTACAGACAGTCCAGTAAACGTCCAGCATTTCTGCACAAAAAGAACTTTATTAACTTTAAATTTGTTGTGACTCGACCCTTCAGTATAAATATTCGTTCTCTTTTGTGAGTCGCTTTAGATAAAAACATCTGCTGAATGTAAATATCATGTTGGTATAAATCCTGTACACATGATTGCGGTCATTTCCAAAAAGAGATCAGAATAAAACAGTGTCTGACCGACATGCTGGTGCTGCAGAACCTGTTACACTTTAACATGTTCTGGTTTGTTTCTGTTAAATCCTTAAGGTTTTCAATCTTCCTCAAAGTTCCTCAAATAACTGATGATTTGGGATTAGTATCAGCTGGACATTCCAGATAATTATGATTAAAATAGAAGTTTGGTCAGAGCTTAATGACTGACCTCTGCTTACTGACCACACTGTTATCACTCCACTAACTTATATCATTCACCAACCAAACATGTCCAGCTAACAGCTTCCTGTTGTCAGCGACCCCTGAACACAGAGATGAGACTGTAGCTGTGTGTGCTGCTTGAACATTTAACATTGTAAGGAGTGTAAAGTCTGCGCTGCTTAACTGTGTAATGTTCCACACTTTGCTCTGACTGTGAAGTGAATCCTGTTCATTGTAAAATAACTTTTAAAATGTGAGGAAATTTTAATTCACAAGGTTACCAAGAGGGGGCTCCACCTGACTGCAGCTTGTTCTCCTCATCGGGACCGAGTTCAGTAAATGCTGACGTTCGACGGTGTATGGCACGGAGAGGACATGTGTTGAGATGCATCCAAAGTATTGCGTTTATATTTTTGTTGTGTTACATTTAAATTTGGACGGATCGTTTTAATTTTTCATACTTTTTCATTTAATGGTCGCAATTTTTCACTGATGTCAAATATTAAAAATGTTGGGTTTGTTTCAGAATAAAAATCTATCGATAAAGCTCAATATTATACATACACCTCAAATCAAAATTTGTCAGGGTGTGAAAAATCAGTATAATCAGTTTTATTTAATAACATAAAAAACGTTGAAATGGAAGAGTTTAGAGTTTGGAATTCATTTTTACAAATCATTAATGAGCCGACATGATGGTTTAGCATGTTCTCCTCTCAGCGCTGGTGATTCCTGGTTTAAATCCCGATCTGGTAATCAGGGTGGAGTTTCCGTGTTCTCCCCGTGTCCCCGTGGGTTTCCTTCCACATTCCAAAAACCTGAATTCAATGTAAATTGTCCTGTGTGAGTCCTGGGTGAATCTGCCCAGCGCCCGAGATGTTCTCCTCTGGGTGGGCATGGGGGACCCCCTGCGACCTTGTAGAGGATGACGCAGATGATGTTGAATAAATTAAGGAACGGATTAATGGTGTGATAACAAACAAGTGATTGTAACGGGTCGAGTCGCCACAGGAGGGCAGCAGAGTCACGTCTCATTCGCTGCGTTCCTGGAGAAAAACTACAAATCCCAGGTAGCATTGCGGCAGCCAGGTCTTAAAGCCGCGGTTTGCCCTCTGTTCTCATAACGCCTGATTCTACTGTCAGGCTCCTGTGTGTAATTAACATGTTCTCCTCCTTTATTGTGTGTGTGGTGCTCAGTGTCTCACTGTCAGCTGTCTGTTCAGCTCAGAGCTGAGATTTGTGTTTCTGTTTGAATCTGTCAGACTGGTACACTACGGAACACGTGACTTTCAGTGTTTTAAAAACATACGTTTTCTTATAGAAATACGTTTAGTTTCACTTTCACTAAATAACTCTCTCTTTTGGTTGAGTGTCCTTAGATTTCCTGTATTAGTTACTATTTCCCCCACATAACAGCATGGCATGAGCTAAATATGGTGGCAGCAGACCGGGACCACCTTTAGGGCCGCTACTAAAGCATAACCTAGGCAGGAGGTGCCAAGACCGCTTGCTGAGGCTCCGGACGTGCAAAGTTTTGCAGAGGGTTCCTGTTTCCTACAACGCAGCAGCGCTTGAGACCTTGGTTGGACCAACCAACCATTTGGTTGGATTCACGGTTGTGGCAGCGGGCTAAGCGTGGGCAAGCTGGTCAGCTGCCATCCGCTACCCAAAGAGATCTGGCTAAGTTTGAGTCCTCCATATATAATGTTGATTTTGGGGCGAGGGCAGTTTTGTTGATGCAATGCAAAATGACAAACTCATCCCCAAGAAGATGCCTGTCCTATTACTAGTGTTTGTTTTAGACAGATGGATGATGGGAGGGGGACCTATCACTCATACCACCCTTCTGGTCTGTCTCCATCAATGATCAGAAAGAAACCATCAGCCTCCAGGTCATGCAAGCTCCCCAGCTCTTGTCAATCTTGGGTTTAATCTGTATTATAGCTACAGCCTACAACTCAGCTAAAACCTTTATTGCAGCGGACGCTTTTCTAGTTTCATTTTGTGTGTCTGTCTGTTTTAAGGTGCATGGAACAACTACTGGGTGAGCAGGAGGTCGAGCCCACCAGCACTTCAGAAAGTTCTGAGGGATGCAAACGTGTTCAGTGGTGTGCATGGCGCTGACGTTTGGCTGAGATACACCCGCAGATGCACCTGAAGTGCATTATGGCATTTCAGCGACAGTTCGACACTGGGACATCATACAACGATGTCTGCAGCATCTATACCACCCTACTTTTACACGTATGTTACCAGCTTATCAGATGTTTTAATCATGTTGGCCGTTATGCACTTGGGGACTATTGGAGCACGCACGTCACCGTGTTACTGGGTCGCTGTAGGCAGCACACTGATGTTCCCCATTCCCATCCAGGGGAGAACGTTTTGGGCACAGGGAAAATACTCCCAGGCCAGGGCACACTACATAGGGGCAGTTTAGAGCAGCCAATTCACCTTGAATCCATGTTTTTGGACTGTGGGACAAAAAGTAGAAAATCTGGAGGAAATCCGGGCTGATACAGGGAGAACAATGAAACCCCATCCAGACTGGGATTCGAGTTTGGATCCCCGGCGGACATGCGTGCCGCCCGGACTGGAATTATGTTCAATAAGAAGTAGATTTTTAAAAATTCTCATTGTAACTCCAGATGGTGGTTAAACAGTTTAAACATGAAAACAATGAATTTGTGTAAACCTGAGTCTGTGTATGGTTTACACGAGCTTCATAAAGCCTCAAAAGTGAGATACCAAGTGCAGCCATAAATAATTAAATGTGACGACATGAATCCCCACATCCCACACCGGGGGAATTTTTATACAGACCATGAAATCATTTTGATAAAAGTTAGAACATGGACCGTCACACAGGTTCATAAATCGCTGGCAAGAATGGTGTTTGTCGTTAACTTGCGGTCTCTGTAGCACGTTCAGAAATAAACTAGACTATATTTTTTTCAGAAAGTAGATCAATGTACACAAAAAGGGTAACAAACGGGGGGAGGGGTAGCATTCCATGCTGTTGCTTCACCTTCTCTGGCTGTGTGGCACCGGAAGTGATGTCATAAAGTAAAGAACCACCTCCCTCTTACCTGAACAAAGGGGAAGGGCCAGACAGAGCTCTGAGCAGACACAGAACAAAACAAGGAAGCAGAGTTTTGTGACAGTTCTGTTTTTCATGTGAAGAAAAAAGAGAAGGAAAGCACTTCTAAAGGATTGTTTTGACTTTTAAAGATGGATGTCCAGGAGAACTCCCCAGGTATTGTGGGGTTTCTAAAGGCCTTTGAGTCGTGTGAGTTTGGAAATTGGGAGAAGATCGGCTCCGGTGGATTTGGACAGGTATATAAAGTTCGGCACGTACAGTGGAAAACATGGCTGGCTGTAAAGTGTCCTCCCAGCCTTCATGTGGATGAGAAGTAAGTGGAACTCTTTACAGTTGATTATCTCCAAAAAAAAGTAAAGTTAATCCTTTAGGACAGACCATACAGATACGTCATTCCAGATAAACATGACTCACACACACGACATTTTTCATAATAAGGTTTACATTTTAATTAAGTGTATTAAAATCGATGGGAATCATTTGCCTTTGATTTAATTGTGACAACATTCATACAAAAAGGCCCACATTCTTCAGCACTTCATCATGAATATTCCATGGGAATAATAAAAAAATAATTTTGTCTCTTCTAAAATGTAATGAAGTGGTTTCATGAACTCAGTCAGCAGAAACGCTCGCACTTGTTCCATAGTAACCAAATATCTTTATGTTGATGAGTTATACTATAGTTGTTTGTATATGTTTCTATATATTGTTGACATTATCCTGACTTATTGTTGCTGAAAACAAAATGATAGTAACTCTGTTACAGTAATGCTAATGCTGTAAATGTATAACAAACACTGCGTTTAAACCTGTGGTTTTTTTACCTTCCACACTATTGACCTTCACATGACTGACTTAAGGAAACTTTTGGTTGAACTGGAACTTAAACTGAAGTGGTAGCAGATGGAGTGGGTTAAGTCTGGTGTGTAACCATGTTTCAGTTGACACTACGTAAACTGTTGAATTGAAAATTAATTCACACAAAAAGAATGTTCGTACAAGAAGTTACAGAACTGGTCACGTTGTAGTTTTAGTGCATGCTATCTGCATGCTGCTGCGGTTGTTGCTAACCTTTGAGCGAGCTGCGAGCTCAAAAGCCAGCTTTGTTCCGTTCTTAGCATAACATGGCCTCGGTTTGTGGAGATAATGTGTAATGTGTGAGTTGTGGAACCGGTTACACCAGACTGCTTTCATGAAGAGCACCTTTTGTGTGATTGTAAAGGACTGAAGCAGGAGATTATACAACTAGAGTACACCTCTCCGCTGTCCATCCCTTCCTATTCACCTTCTAACTGTTTTTCTCCCCACCCCCATTTTCTTACCTTTAAGGATTCTTGTAGTTTTTAAATACGAGCTTCGGTACGCCGTCCTCTGGGATGTATAAAGTTATTTAGTGCATTAGACCCATTCCTGTATGGTACCGAGTCCCACTGTATTATCAAACTTATTGGTGACTTCAACACCTCGCATCGTCCTTTAGTTGAACCACCTGTTAAGTTTTGGCTTTACACTAATTATTAAAATAATTATTAAAGGTACTTACTGTATCTTTATTTGTTGGTTTAATGAAACCAATCATTTTTAGTGTAATTATAATTTGTGACTGAAATAGCAAACTCTTTTTATGTATTTATAGTATACTGTACATTAAATTATTTATAGAATTTTTGTTAAAAATGACAGTTACAAGTGCGCTTTAATATTTATAGTACCTAAAGCTTAATGTTGCCTCAGAGGGCCGTGCTGTCATGTTGCAACAAGAAGGTCGTGTATGGTTTTGATTTAGAAGCTGTGGTTTTCTCTCACAGTCCAAAGACATTTAAGTAAATCTATCTAAAAATTGTAGAATGCATATGCTGTAAGTGTGCACGGATATGATTGTGTTTTGCAAATGTTTATGGCACCTGTGGCATCTTACAATTAGATTTAGCAAAGCATCCAATCAAAGCTGCTTATTTGCATAGTTTCACAATGCATTGTGGTTGTTTTTGTTTTTGCTGCCATTAAAGTGTCCACTGTTACATTTCGGATAGTGGCAAGTGTGTGCGTGCGCGCGCGCGTGTGCGTGCATATATATATGTATATGTATATTGTGTGTGTGTGTGTGTGTGTGTGTGTGTGTGTGTGTGTGTGTGTGTGTGCGT
>JAOUQT010000007.1:6740229-6754533 GCA_025769995.1 Xyliphius kryptos | reverse complement strand
AGAATATTTGTGTGATAATGAAAGGGAAACGAGAGAAACCTTCACAAAGCAAGGAGTAGAGATTAAGAAGGTGCAGGAGCTTAGGTACTGATTTATATGAATCATATAAGACATGGATGATTTTAAACAAATTCTTCAGCTTTCCCTTATCAAAGCTCAAACACTGTAAAGTTTCCATCTGCATTTATTTTGCTGTTTTACTGCAAAATTTTATAGGTGTATTCTAAAAACTGGATACATTAGGGTTGCTTGGAGAGCAAGAACTTGTATTGCTTCAATCTGTTTGGCACAGGAAATGATGTCAAATTTCGAAGCCCCACCTACCCTTTACCTGAGCAAAGGGAAGGGCCAAAGAGAAGTTGTCTGAATAGAAGGAGAAAAAAAACAAGGAAGTGTTCAGGTGTGTGAGTCAGTTTTAGTCTTTATGTGAAGTAAAAAAAGGAACCTTAAGATTTAACAGATTTTCAAAATGGATGTCCAAGAACACTCCCCAGGAGTTATGGGGTTACTGAAAACATTTGACTCATGTGAGTTTGGAAGTTGGGAGAAGATAGGCTCCGGTGGATTTGGACAAGTGTACAAAGTGCGGCATGTACACTGGAAAACATGGCTGGCTATTAAGTGCCCTCCCAGTCTTCATGTAGATGAAAAGTAAGTGGAATTCAGGGAGTCTATTTCTCTCTCTTTCTCTCTCTCTCGCTGTGCCTGTGTGTGTCTGTGTGTGTTTTGTGCATGTAAAATATGCATATCTGAATGGGAGACAAAATGGAGTTTTCCAGCATCTGTTTAATAGCTTCATTTTTGTGAATGGTGAGTTAAGTTTGTTTTAAATATATGAAGTCTATCACTTGATAAGACAGTCTGCTACATCAGATTATGTGGACCCTGATAAACTGTGTCTAACACACAATTATTAAATATAAAATAATTTATGATTTCTAATAAAACGATTTATACAATTGGTAATGTTTTACCATTAACCCTTTAAATAACTGCTGGATCCATGCCCCAGATTTTTCACTCACCTCCCTCTAACTGTTAATTTCTCAAGTATGCACCACAACTAATGTAGCTATTTAGTCTTGGGTACTCTAGTTACTATTAAACTTTTTTATTTTCAATCTAGTTTAATAGTGAATGGTGTGCAGCGATTAAATTTTTGTTTGTGGACTATATTTATCTGGTTCACCTGCACCCGGATCACATTTTGACCACCTTAAGATTTAGGATAATATGTTGTTTGACAATACAGTGCTAGTGTAGTGACTCTGTATCGCTATGAGACTAAAATTAAAACATCTGGTGGTAGAAGTATGTTAGCCCAGCAAGCATTCAGCAGAGACCAAGCACTCTATCAGTTCACAACAACTGCACCTTACTCTAGTTGTTTGCCTTGACTCAGCTATAAATGCAGAAACAAGCTTTGTCCTTCATTAGCTCAGGCTGGCCTGTGTTTATAGTGATAATGTGTGTGGCTGAAAAACCAGTTGCACCGGGCCTTCATTTAAGATGAGCTTTTGTGTGATTGGAAGTGATTATAGAAGGAGACTATACGTCTCTCTCTCTCTCTCTCTCTTTTTAACACCCCTCGTCAGCCACCCACAAAGACCATTTTTCTTTGCTTAAGGAATAAATATACTATTATGTTTTGGGCATTGGAATGAGATTTGGTTGAATGCATGGATTAGTTGATTAATTCATTGTCACAGGGTTGTGTTTTTGTAATATAATTACAAAAGTGAAAAATTAACCACAGAACATCTGATTAAGGAGAAGCTCGTAAATAAGTCATGCTTTCCAACAGGAAGTTGTAATAGTTATAATAAAAAATTGGGTCATATGTTTTTCTGGATTAAATGCTGTATTAGTATGTGAACAACATTATAATGCTTATAGACTTAATATAATATAGACGTATGCTTAGGCTTATATTTAGATATTCTGAATCAGTAAAAATGTATGTTTTTGCATTAAACCAGGTTCATGTTGAAAGTGCTTAGGATGTCTATTGTGTAACGTGTTTAAATGCTCTCATTAGGCTAAAACTGATTAGGTTCATGTCCTAGCTGACCATGTAGAAATATGTTACTTGGCTTACACTATTTAAAGGAATGTTGCATACAGTATAATGGCGTTCCTCCTTAATTGTGCTATTCATCCCAGCAGTATAATGAACCAATATGACTGTCATTTGATTTATAAATGATCTTGCATGTACAGGCATATAAAAGCAATTTTTTTAAAAGAGCGTTTGTGTTTTAAACAGCTAAGGATCACCCTGGTAATGTATTTATATTATCATAGCAATACAGTGTTAGATAATTTTATAGTTTATTAATATTTGTAATACTCTTAATACTTTTATACAATTAAATGAGCCAAGTTAAATATTTTTGAGTTTACCTTATTCTGCTGATCAAATGCTAAATTTTTAATGTATGTCCTGACCTTGCTGACCTTCAGTATGTACATTTACATTTATTTTTTTAGCAGAAGCTTTATCCAGAGCAATAAAAGTGCTTTGTCTTTTATTTGGACTTTCAGCACAAACACTAGTAAACCTAGAGCTAGTATACTGGCAGAAATTATCCACCAATCAAACAATTCCAACATTTACAAGCTAGTATATTCCTACCACCCATTCTTGATGCAGACAACAAGATGCAATAAATACAAGGATAATTATGTAAGGTGCAAATTTAGTACTTGAGTAGGTACAAAAATATTTATTGATATACTTATTTATAAGCACTTTCCAGGTTGCACCTTGTGTATGGATTTAACTTTGCTCGTTTCATGAGATAGTCTTCATGGGTTGAAACTGGAAACCATTACCCTAAACTAAACCATTTAACCATTAAACTGAATAAACAACACAATACACTTTCATTAATATTGAAGATATTGATCATAAAATAATGTAAAGTTTTCTTTCCACCTGTTTGAAGAGAGCGTGCTGAGCTCCTTGAAGAGGCCAACAAAATGGAAGCAGCAAAGTTCCGCTACATCCTGCCTGTATATGGTATCTGCAGTGACCCATTAGGTCTGGTAATGGAGTACATGGAGACTGGTTCTCTGGAGACACTGTTGGCTTCCGAGCCACTACCATGGGTGCTGCGTTTCCGAATTATCCATGAGACTGCAGTGGGTATGAACTTTTTGCACTGCTTGAACCCACCATTGCTTCATCTGGACCTGAAACCTGCAAATATACTATTGGATGCCCACCACCACGTCAAAGTAAGTGTGATGTCTTATGAAGTGGCACACAAATGTTGTTTTATATATAACTAATAATAATTGATACTTTATTGATACCCGTAAGTGAATCTGGGGTTTCACCTAGAACACCTGGAGTAGCGTGCTGCACTCTATTGAGGCGCACGAGAAGCAGTTGGGGGTTGGGTGCCTTGCTTAACAGCACTTCAGCCATGACTTGCCTAAAGTGGGGTTTGAACCAGAGAACTCTTGGTCCCTTTACCGTATCCATTAAGCTATGGCTGACCCCAAATTCTGTATATGAAAAGTGATTTCTTTGACTTAGAACACAGATTGAAATTGAGAATCACTAGTGTTTTCCTTAATCCTTAATCCTTAATGCCCTAAATAAGATGGCTACGCAGCCTTAATATGCAGGCAGACACACACCTGTACACATCCACACACACTGATGCAAGAAGCCTTTCTCACCTAACCCAAATCACAACCCACAGTGCCATGAACCAACAGTTTTTAAAGGTCCCCTTTGTTGATAATGGAACTGCACATTTCACACAACACCAAATCTCTGAACAGATTTCAGTACTTCAGAATCGAATAAAATTCTGATGGCAATACAGCAAACTGATTGCCATAAGGGTGGCCATGCATTGTGATTTATTTTTTCAAATGTCCTAACATGAAAACATCTCGTCCTATTTTTAAACGTCTTACAGGTTTTTGTCTTTTTTTGGCAAATCAGGTCTAACAAATTAATATTCTGAAGAATGCTTTTTCAGCAGCCCCGATGGGGCCCTACTGCAGTCCCAGAAGCACTCCAATAAAATTAGTACACAAGTAACACTACACTTTTTATGATAATTAATGAAGGTATTAAGTGGATTTTATTTGTTTTATAATTTTAGATCTCAGACTTCGGCTTGGCCAGATGGAATGGCTTTGCCAGGAATGACGACATCAGTCATGATGGATTCTGTGGCACTATTGCCTATCTGCCTCCTGAAAGGATCATAGAGAAAGAAAGGGTTTCTGATACCAAGCACGATGTGTACAGGTATTTTTGGCTTGTGTCAGAGTACTATAATATAATAAACTTTTTAAGGTTTCTGTATGACAATAACACAATGTGACCTTGTTGGTTTTTATAAGAGGGCATTTAATCCCAACCTACCTGTACTTTTGTTTCTGCAGCTTCTCAATTGTTATCTGGGGAATTCTCACACAGAAAAAACCATATCAAGGTAAGACGGTAAACTGTGATTGTTTGTCAGTAATTCAAGCCTAAGGCTAATTGATGCACCATTTAATAATACTAATAATAATCTAATCTGATATTGTGATGATTAGCACCAGTGATTAGTTTGTTAATATCAAAAATATTTGATAATAAAATAGTTTTTGGAATTTAATGGTCAGTCTGGTATGCAGGCTCTAACTGCAACAGTTATATTCCACTTTACTAAGGTATTTAATCAGCTAGGTATTCCAAGCATTTCCTGTTAAATTCTAATAGTAATACGTATAAAATAAAATAAACACCAGATTTTTATGTATGTCATATAAAATATATAATTGTTTAAGAATACAATAATATCTTAGAGGTTCTGAAGTGACTGCCATTTGGTAATATTTGGATTGTTTATCATTGGAATGTTTGAGTCTCTGTTACTATTTGGCACAGGAGGAGATTATGTGTAAATATGAATAAATCATTATTGATGTTGATACAGGGACTTATACAGGGAAATATGAAGATTTGCAACATATCCATAACCTGCTTTTAATTCTTCTGTGCCTTAATTCAAATCACTTCAGCCCAACAACCAATTTGGAATAGCATGCTGTCCAAAAGTATTCGCTTACCTGCCTTGACTCACATATGAGCTAATTCATAGGAAGTAATATAATATAACCCTTTGCAGCTAGAACAGCTTCAACTCTTCTGGGAATGCTGTCCATGAGTTTTTGAGTGTGTTTATGGGAATTGATATAGGATGACAAGGCCTGGCTCTCAGTCTCTGCTCTAATTCATAACAAAGATGTTGGGTTAAGGCCAGTCAAGTTCATCCACACCAGACAGCCATGTTTTTATGTACCTTGATTTGTGCACTGGTGCACAGTAATGTGGGAAGCAAAAGGGTCCAGCTCCAAATTGTTCCCACAAATTTGGGAGCATGTAATTGTCCAAAATGTCTTGGTATGCTAAAGCATTCATACCCCTGTGTCCATGTCCATGGAAGTGATTGTAACACCTCATTCTGATAATTTGAATGGGTGAGCAAATACCTTTGTAAATATAATGTATCAGTCATGTAAACTGAAACCAAGGTCTTACCATTTTAAAGTACTTTTTGTTTCTAGCTAGGCAGAGAAGTATTTTGAATGTTGTTTATTTTTTGGTGTTCTTCAGGAGAGAACAACATTTTGCATATCATGGTGAAGGTGGTTAAAGGGGTTCGTCCAGACCTGAGTGCTGTGCCCCGCAGTCGGCCCCAGGCATGTTCAGGATTTATAGCTCTCATACAGAAATGCTGGAGTGGATCGCCCGAGAGCAGGCCCAGCTTCCAGGGTGAATTATTCTATATGCACTGTTTGGTCAAGTATGTTTACATTGCTGAGCATAATAAAATAAAGTGTTATGTATTCTATAGAGATTACGTCCGAGACAGAGGAGCTGTGTTCCAAACAGTATGATGAGTCTAGAGGATCAGTGCCAGAGCCAGATTCTGCTCCTTGTCCAGTTCCAGTGAACTCTGAACAGGTAACACCAAATTTCTAATGTTCTTATGTCAAACCTCTGAAATGTAGTACTATGAGATCTCACTGTGCAACAGGAAAACAACTTTTATGAAAATCTAAGGAAATCTGACAAACACAGCTCAGCCACTGAACAACTTAATAGCATGTGTTATGTTCACACGCCGCAAACATTTTATACTTTAGTGATAATACAGCAGTATGTAATTGCATGTCTATTTGCTGTATGAACAGAATTTATTAAGAAATTAAAACTTTTTTATATACAGTACTTTACTAAATAAACTAATAACATAATGATTTGTCTGAAGTGAAAGTAAGAGTTTACTGTTGCGTGTTCCGAATATCTTTTGATGTGTTACTCTGTCTGTATTTTGTCATGTTACATTTCAAAATAAACTGTCATAATACAAATGCGTATACAATCTGTGTTAATTTATAATAGAAGTATTACTTCAGTTTAAGTTAGATATCTAGTACATTTATATTGGTGCATTATAATTTTACTAGTAATTTGCTCTTGTACTATTAGATCAAGGATCAGAAGCCAGTCAGACCAAAGTCAGCCATGTTACCAGAGAAGGACTACAGCCTTTCTGAGCTACTGAGTCAGATTGATTCTGGGATTTCTCGCAGCTTTGACCATGTTAAAGAGGACTACCTGGAGAGCGATAACACCAGCAAGAGACTGTCAGGTATCTCCTCTGTGGACTCAGCATTTTCATCCCAAGGCTCCATCACGCTCTCCTTTGAGAGGGAGAATTCATTCAATGGTATGTTGTTTCATTTGATAGATTTTATTTTCTCTAAGGCTATTTTCAGCTACAATGACCATATAATGTGTAGTAAATGAGTATAGGTAAATATAGTAAACTAGTAAATATCAACTGATAACTAATTTCTGTCTTGAACTTTGGCCTTTTCAGATTTTGGCAGGCCTCAATTTTAGAAATGAATATATGGTATCAATTTTTATAAATAGATGAGTTCATTATGCAGTATGATAATGGAATGTAAACTTTAGTCTTAAAAATCAAAGGTTCATAACATGATTTAGAAATAAGCGTAATATTTACTAAGTAGAAAAAATAGGTGTGCTAATTGCAGTGGCTGAGGAAGTACTCAAAGTCGTCTGTACTTAAGTAAATTTACAAATAAACAGTGAAAAATGTACTAAGTAATAGCAGAAGTACCACGTCTACCACCCTACCTAAGTAGTTATTTTTAAAAATACTTAAGTATTAAAAGTAAAAGTACTAGCCTGATATATTGCCCATTATAACATCTTGAGTTACAATCCAGATCGAGCTCAATAAATGAATAAAAACAACAAAGTCTGCTTACACCTCATTAATTTATTTTACTATAAAAAAGCACCAGATGCAAATAAATGTCCTCTTCTGACTGCAATATAGAAAAAAGCTACTAAACAACCCAAGCAGAAGTAATGTATTTACATGACACGGGGTAATGGCACTTTACTGCTATGCTACCATGTGTCTTTTGATCAGGGTATATATACAAAGTGTGTCTATGTCACTGGTCTGTCAGGTACAAGTCACAACTTCTCCCAGCAGAGATCAAGACATAATGCTAGCAGTGTAAATTTGACAAGCTAATAATGATTTACCTGCACATTAATACTGTAAAAGGCTAACAGCTTCATTATGTTCACTTGTTGCTACTGCTGTATTTCAGCAAGCATTTGGAAAAAAAGTTAACGAAGTTAATGTGACTGGTTGTATAGTTAATTTAACATGCAAAAGCTCAATGCTCAAGTTCAATCAATAAAGATTAAAACAGTTTATCTGGACACAGATAAATATATTATATAAGACGTTTCTTCACCCCTCCAGGAAATGACTTCATTCTCAGCTACTATACCTGTAATTCTCCCAAGCTAAACATGTCAACGTCAGAGGTCACAACTAAGAAAAAGTAGTGATTTCTTCCAAGGAATTTTCAGCTGCTGTTCTATTGAAATGTAGACGGCAATGTGTCATATATGTTTGTATAAATGAACTAGTTCTGTGAGTGATTCATCAAACAGTTGACCAGTAAAAGACAAGGGCGGCACTAGAAGATCTGACTCTAGTTCCCCTTGCGGTAACACCCAGAATTCAATTAGTGAAACGTGCTGTTACACAATGTATAATGTACACAATTTTAAACAGTGTACATAACCCAGTCTGCATAGCTCGAAGCGTGTGCATATTTTATGTATTTTTTTGGGCCTAAGGAGAAGCCAAAGTCTAACAGATACAGAATTTTTTTTAAGTTAGAAGCAGAAATGTGCTGAAAATGACATGTTAAATACCTGATGTCCTGTGTGTTAATATTTTGTCTGGGACTTGTACAACTTTAAAGGTCTCAAGTCTGGTGGGCTTTAAAACTGCCTAACCAATCAAAATTTAAAGCTCCTATAGCGTTTCCACTGGCTGTGCTCAGATTTTAATGTTTTTAAATGGAAAGAAAGTGGAAATAAAATGAAATGGAATGTTTTTTAGAAATGTGAGTTCTAAAAAGTACAGTATAGTGAGTAAAAAGTGCAGATATTTGCTGCAGAATGTAATGGAGTAAATTTGAAAATATCCACTATAAATTCTACTTGAAAAATGTACAGGAACGCATATGTACTTCTTTACATACCATCATTGGTTAATTGTTTAAGATTATTTCTTAATTCAGAAATCTGTGTTTTTATCATAGAATCAAGCGATCTACAAAAGAAGAAGCTGTGTGAAGCCATTCGCACCGAGGACACAGCTAAACTAATAAAGATTTTGCAACCACAGGATGTGGAACTCCGCCTAGAGGGAGGCGGTGGCCTACTTCACTATGCTGCAACACTGGGTAATGAGGAGGCTGTGAAATTTCTACTTCTCAACAACTGCTGTGCTAACCTGGCTGACTGGCGTGGTGCCACACCTTTGCATTTGGCTGTGGAAAAACATCTCAGAGGTGTCGCTGAAATCTTGCTCAGCCGCAAAGGAACTGATGTAAATGCTAAGGATGAGGACCAGTACACAGCCCTGCATTTTGCCGCTCAAAATGGTGATGAGGCACTGGCACGCCTGCTTCTGGAACGACGGGCATCAGCCAGCGAGGCAGACACACAAGGGCGTACAGCAGCCCATGTAGCATGTCAACATGGGTGCGAGGGTGTTTTGCGTGTGCTTTTGAGTCGAGGAGCTGTCGATGCTCATTCTACTGCCAAGGACGGGTGGACACCACTGCATCTGGCGGCCTGGCGTGGCCACTCTACTATCTGTAAGCTGTTGGCTAAGCATGCAGGTGCTGATGTGGATGCGCAAACTGCTGATGGGCGCACACCACTGCACCTGGCAGCTCAGACTGGCCGATACAGGGTGGCACGTGTGCTAGTGGTACTTGGTGCCAAAGTACAACAGACCTCCAGCCCAGATTTACGCTCACCACTGCATGTAGCAGCTGAGACAGGCCACACAAGCACTGCACGTCTGCTGCTGAAACATGGTGCTATTATCCAAGGAGGCACATCTCAGGGATGCACAGCCTTGCACCTAGCAGCTCAGCGCGGTCACTTGGCTACAGTGAAAATGCTTCTGGAGGAGGGTGCTGACGTTCGGAGCATCAACCGTGCCCTACGTACGCCGTGCCATCTGGCAGCTGAAAGCGGTCACGTTCAGGTGGTCAGTGAACTACTGGAAAGGTGGCCTGAGGTAGTAACAGTGCCAGAAGAGGATGGCTTAACACCATTGCACCTAGCCTTGCGAAGTGGACACATGGATATCACACGTCTCCTGCTGAGTCACGGCTACACAGAGACTAATATTTTGCAGCCAGAACCCAAGCAGCTAAACACTAAAACAGTCGAGGGGCTCCAAAGGAAGGTACTAATTCTAAAACTCACTGAGCCAAAGAGCAGTTGCTCAACACAGGACTGGTTGTCCTCTGCACACTAGGAAAATCTGCAAAGACAAGTGATAGATTTTGTTGTGTCTCGGGAAGCCATATTTTTTTAAAAGTACGATACTTCAAAAAGTTCACATGTTAGTTATGGATCATTATATCATTTTTTTAAAGAGACTATTAACTGGTTATTTTAATTTTTCTGTATATAATATGATTATTTGGATAAGGCCCATTGAACATATTTAGATTTGTATATTTATTTCTATGTACATTGTGGGTTCTTGGAAAACAAAAATTTCCAACAGTAAAATAAAACTCCAGTCTAGAAAATGGAAATTGTGTATATACAGGAAATGTGCATAGAAACTGGAATGATTATTGCTGTGTCTTCGTCAGCATTGTAAATGTCCTCCATTTTTTTTTCTCATTTAATTCCATTTTGTTGACACAGTTTCATATATTTGTAATTCCTGTAGCGTCCAGGCAAATAAAATGTACATTAAAATGTGAAATATATTTTATACTAAAATGGCAGGTAATTTCATAAAGTTAAGGTCAGTATGAAAGCTCCTGTACTCTGTAACCCTAGAGTCTACATCCTGTCAGTGCTTCAAAGCTATTTAAAACCCTCAAGGTTAATTGTACTTTTTAATACCTCTGGTCACATTAACAGATTAAAAGTATTTATTGTGAGCAAATAAATAATGCATTAAAATATAATAATTATAACTTGAGATGCATGTCCTGAAGGTAAGCTATTGCTTCATGGTCTATAAGGTCCACCATTTTAGTGTTTCCTGTTTTTTTTGGTACTAAATAAAATGTATTTTTTAGTCTTTATTTAAATGTCTTGGACTGAGAAAAATCAATCATAACAATAAGTTTTAGGATCATGTGAGTGAATATGAATTCATCATGCTATTACTTGTGCAAACTTACTTACTTACTTTACTCATAGTCTATAGTAGGGGTAGGCAATCCTGGTCCTGGAGTGCCAAAGTCCTGCATAGTTTTATGTTTTTTAGCACACCTGATTCAGATCAGCTGTTAAGTGCCAGGTTTAGTATTTTTGTTATAACAGAGAAATCTGCAAACTGTGCAGGTCCAGTCCAGGCAGTCCAGGACCAGGATTGCCTCCCCCTGGTCTATAGTGTGTTTGTTAGACAGTCTAATGTATGTGTGTGTGTGTGTGTATGTTTGAGTGTGTGTAGTAGAGAGAGAGAATTACTACTCCAATGAGAATGCATCCTCCAATACAATCGCCCTTTGCTAAAAATATTATTTATGTTTATGATGTAAGAACTATCTAGATTGACATTAAATGTCTTATATTATGGCAGGTTAAACACAAAATTTGCTCAATTTAGCATGGCACTGAATGTATAGTTTGTCGTGCTAATGCTGAACAAACTGTCAGTATTCTAAAAGTGTTTTTAATCAATGAGATCTTTCAGATTTTTATAAAAGGAGATGTGTCTCTACTATTTTATCTTTAAATGGTGTTTCTAGGTTCTAAGTTTGTTTGCTGAATTCAACTAAATTCAATATCTGAACCCTTTCCCCATTATTTTAGTGTGAAACTAATTCCTAAAAAAATATGTAACCTCTCACTTAACTTGGTGGAGACCATTCTCTCTTATTTTAATGCAAAACGTGTGTGGATTGATGAAAAATGTTTGAGTTCCAAAAAAGTTGGGACAAAGTACAAACTGTAAATAAAAAAAACGGAATTTAATAATATACAAATGTCAAAAACTGATATTGTATTTACAATAGAACATAGACAACACATCAGATGTTGAAAGTGAGACATTTTGAAGTTTCATGCCAAATATTGGCTCATTTGAAATTTTGTGACAGCAACACATCTCAGAAAAGTAGGGGCATGGCAGTAAGGGGCTTTAAAGGTACAAAAAAGGAACAGCTGGAGGACCAATTGGCAATATGTTATTAACATGACTGGGTATGAAAAGAAAAAAAGTAAAGATTTATTTAAATGGTGTTTCTAGGTGAAAGTATGTGAATTTTAGACATGTTTTTATGGTGAAATCTACAGATTGTAGAGTCGGGTTTTACTCTTTACAAACACGTGAGTCTATCTACGTGCGTTTATGCTTTATAATAAAAAAAAATTAGATAGAGACATGACATTTTGTAGTTTTGAAACTTTTAATATGTTTATCATGTGATCATGTCATGCCACTTCATACACCGTCATTGCCTCGATATAGTTGGTTGCATGGAAGAGTCAGCTTTCTCCAGTGCACTCTGACTGCTGTTGCTTGTGGCATTCTGGCCACTGATAATCCAGTCTACATTTAAAAGAAGATTTAGCACTTAAGGTAGATATTTTATCAGAAAATAATCAGAATATGAAGATGGCACATCGTCAACATTTATGTATTTAAATCGAAAAATCTTTACTCTATCATCTAAATGAAATTTTATGTATGTTCTCTGTTCCTCCTCCAATTTTATAGGAAATTATAGGCTTAAAGTAATTTGAACTTGATTGTTGCAAATAACCAGGAGTTTGCCCATTTTCACAGTATTTCATTTTATAGTGACCAAAATTACAAAGGCTAATAGGATTTAGTATAAGACATGCCTTGCCAGTGAACATCAGTGTGGATTCCAAAAATTTGGACCATGAGCCACAAATTATGTTCCATATGCAAATATATAAGCCCCCAATGGCTTTTATTCACCAGGAACAACATTTTAATGGCAGGTGTTCGGGACCTATAACGAGTTGCCTTGTTTTTATTTAGAGCATCCTGCATCACTCTATATAATATATCTTTAATAATTTCAAAGTAGGGATAGAAAGTGTTCTTAGCCAGCAATAACTTAGCCAAAGGTGGTCTGGAGTATCTTGCAACTTCTCCAGTGGGAAATCCCTGTTGGCTATTCCTTGGGGACTCCTCAACTCTGTCATTTTGATGTGGCCCTGACACACTATGATGTTATTGGCAATTAGTTTGCCAGTCGTGGTTACAGAGTCACCAAAGAAAAAGTGATCATGTCATGCCACTTCATACACCGTCATTGCCTCGATATATTTGGTTGCATGGAAGAGTCAGCTTTCTCCAGTGCTCTCTGACTATTGTTGCTTGTGGCATTCTGGCCACTGATAATCCAGTCTACATTGCAATGTTGTCCATCCAGTTTGTTCTCAGTCTTCCAAATCTTCTGACTCCCCCACAAGTCCTATCATTACACTTTCTTCACTGGTCTGAAAATGTTACTGGTGTGGCTCAGTAACTCCTGTTCTGGTCATTTATGTATTAAAGGTTTGTGCAAAGCTGCAATAAGACACTGCAAATGTTTTGTGTGTGTCTGTGTGTAATTTTTAAATCCTTTGTTGATGATTCGCCGGTAATAAACTTCTTGATACACACCCTGTGTCTCTGAACTTTTATTTTTGCTGACATCCGATCCAGTATTGCATTCTTATGTTTTGTACTCATTAGTGTCCTGAGGGATTAACAGACTGAATGACCATCCCATTCTCTAAATAGAACTGTGGTTGACTCCTCATGACTGAACCCAGCATACACCTCATCACGGAAAATTATGGATTTAAGAAACATGATGCAGCTCACATTTCTGGTCTCCATGAGCGGGGTTGTGCTCGCTCTTTGTCTGGAACTCCTCTTTAACCTTACTGTCAAGTGACACTGCTCAGAGCAAAAGTCCTGAAGGTATGGTTCTCAGACTCATAGAAACAATCTGGCTTCAACACCAGGGCAAGGTAGTGATCTCACGATAAGAAAAAAAAAGGATTGAAAACTGAAAAGCTGAAGCAGGAGAGACAGAGAGAATAGATAGAATAGTCTGTGGGAGTTCATGCAAGCCACCAAGTGCCAGTTTATTGTATAGAAGTGAAGAATTATACAAGGCTACACAGCGTGGGCTTCATGATCACACTCAAATGATAAAACATGATGAGAAATCTTTAACTAACTATTAGGAATTAGCAATCACTTCACATTGCCACGAATATAAAATAATTTTCATGTGGACAAGAATGTGAGAATCTTCCACTCCCCAAATTCTAGTCGTTGGTTTTCTCATTTCCCATACGTTTACAGACTGTTGTTATAAGAGAGGATGCAACACAATGGAAAACATGAACCTGCAAAATTTTTTTTTGAGATGAAAAAGTATTCTGGCTTTGCTGAAAAGTTGAATTTGGAGTCTTATTATTTATTATTATATCCGATAATATTGAAGTAATAAAATAAATATTGAATAAAAAATTTAATTAACAATAAATCTACATTTATAGACTAATGTACTGTAAAACAAGAGCATGTTCATCTTATAAAAGACAACAGTGTTCTATTATATATATACGTATATATATATATATATATATATATATATATATATAAGCAGTGTGTACCATGAAGTAAATCCATGTGTTTCTTA
>JAOUQT010000007.1:6672652-6688842 GCA_025769995.1 Xyliphius kryptos | reverse complement strand
CTTGTATATACTGTAGCTAAGAGATATCTTGAATCAGGTGCCCGCTGTGCCTGTTTTTGTGCCCAAAATTTCCCATTACATTGACAATATTCACACCTTGTGATATACAAGATCAAAGCAATATAGATACACTTTAGCAAGGAAAGGTTTTTAAATACACCAACAAAACCTTTTTAAATTATTTTCCATAACAATATTAAGCTTTCTTCTAAAAAATGACATTTAAACCATCAAATATCAGAGACATTCTGATGAGACTTTCATCTCTAAGCTCATTTCTAATTAACACATTCCTTATCGAATTACAATCATTTGATCGGCCCCACCTCCTTAAATATCCCAGCAGACCTCCATGTTCATTTTAAGTTAAATTGTAGACAAAATATTTTTCATGTTACATACACAAATGTTGAGGGTGCGTCACTGGCATATTCACCTCATTTCTGATGAAATAGCCGTATATATGCTTTTTAAAATATTTTAAGCTGTAGAGAGACTTGTCTACGGTAAAACTACTAAATTTTATGTGTCTAGCTAACTTGAGTTATAAATCATAAAACCCGAAGAGGCGCTTGAAAATTGTTGTTCTTGCTTCGACACACACACACACACACACACACACAAACGACTCACCATTCCCTTTAATTGCACGCTCTGTAAAGGGTCACTGTAATGTAATACTACATTTGATCTAGTGAAGAACTAGATTAAAAACCCTAATGTATTTGGGACACAAGCTTCATCTTTCACTTACAAAGTTTTCTCCCTCTCCTTTCCCCTATAGCACTGACTTGGCTATAATTGTCATATCTGTGTTTAAAACAAATGTTTAAAAGAAGGAAATTTAATTAATTAGGGAACAATTAGCAATAGAGGCAAAAAAAATTACACGTCGCTTTGAGATATTCACATAAAAACAGATTAGTATATCTTACGACAAGGTGTTAATCTTGGAAAAGGCAGGGAGAGCAGCATATGATAAGAATCTCAATCTACAATTACAACATTGCAACATTTTACAAATAAAAAATTCTCAGTGAAATATAATACAAAATTTAAGTGTATATTAATTTGACTGTTTATAAATGCAGCCCTGTGTAAACTTACTATTGTTGGGATTGTCTCCGATGATGTGATGTCGTCCACTCCAATACCACAGCAGCAGCGTGGCGTCTCTGGAACCAGACACGATGTAACAGTCTCCGCCTATGTAGGACTCAGAGCGAGCTAAACATGTCACTACATCCCAGTGACCAAAGACAATCTGAGTCAGTTTACCTGCAGACACAGGAAATCACACGGATTTAAAAACACAGGCAAATTCTTGGTTTTATTATCATTGTTCATTATCTGTTGATGTTAGTGTCCAAGGACCTACATATCCGAACAGGAACCACTATATATTTCTTACATTTTTTCCTTTAATTCATATAATCAGAAATAAAGATAGACTTGGACTAGATTCTAGTCTGTATTTAAGAAACAAAAACAGTAATAAATGAACAAACCTGTTTCTGTGGAGTAGACACGGAAACTCTTGTCCCAGAAGCCACACACCAGAATGTAGCGATTGTCAGCGGTGACCACAAAACAGTGTGTGTTGATCTGAATGCTTTGATCAACCAGGTCAGTAATCTGCCTTTTATTCACCCCAGCATTATTGGCTGTGATGAATGAAAGAAGAGGAGTGTTTAATATCCTAATGTGTTATTATCCTAATTAATATCCTAATTTACAAGAATTGAGTGTGTATAGAGAAACAAGACTTTTTCTATTACAAGCCCAATTACAATGAAGTTGGGATAGGGTGTAAAACATAAATAAAACATAAATAAAACAAATTACGATAATTTGTTGATATTCATATTCGATTATATACACAACAAAGACAAGATGTTTAATGTTCTTTATTGTTTTTGTAAATATTCAGTCATTTTGAAATAAAAATAAAATAAAACAGTACTTGGATGGCAGCATATGTTGCTCCAAAGCCTGTATGTACCTTTCAGCATTAATGGTGTCCTTGCAGATGTGCAAATTACCCATGCCATTGGCACTAACACACCCCCATATGATAAGAGATTCTGGCTTTTAAACATTGTGTAGATAGCAATTCAAAGTCCTCTTCCTTTTGACCCAAATGATTCAATGTACATGATTTCAATACCAATTTGAAATACGAACTTATCTGACCACATGACACTTTTCCACTTGTGTCAGTCCATCTCAGAGAGAGAGAGGCCGGCAGCGTTTTTGGGTGTAGTTGATATATGGCTTTTGCTTTACATGGTAGAGTTTTAACTTGTGACAAACTAGGTTCACTAACAATGGTTTTCTGAAGTGTTCCTGAGCCCACGTGGTAATATCCATTAGAGAATGATTGTTGGTTAATTGCAGAGATGTCTAGATTCTCTGAATCTTTTGATATTATGGACTGTAGATTATAAATTCCCTAAATTCCTTGCAATTACACATGAGAAATGTTGCTCTAAAACCGTTGGGCTGTTTGCTCAGTTGTTCACAAAGTGGTAAACCTCACCCCATCTTTGAACGACTGAATGATGGAGCCTTTCGTGAATGCTCCCTGTTTCCTCTTACCAACTTTTTCGGAACCTTTTACAGGTATCAAATTCAAAATGACTGATTATTTCCAAATAAGGTTTATCTGATTAAACTTTAAATATATGTTGTATTTGTAGTGTATTCAATTCAATATGTGTTGAAATATATGTGTTGAAACTCATAACAACTTTATATGCGCTATTTAATTTCAGTAAGACTTCAAAAATGTTCCACTGTAAACAGCGCTATAGAAATAAAATTGAATTGAATATAATTTATTCATCAAAGCACCGGAGCAGTAACAGTTCTGTGTAACTACAAAGGCTTAAATATTTACCTATCAGAGGATCCATCTCTATTGGGAGGTGATGAGCCTGTTCTAGTGAGTAGCCGGGAGCTCCCCTGAGCCCTGCATGAAACACAGAGGTTGGTATATTTAAAAATGTAACAAAATAAATACTAATTTATTCCCAGAGTTATATGTGCAAAATACTCTGCATGGCCAAAGACTTGTAAACACCTGCTCATTATATCCACATATGTTTTTTGAACTATGCATTCAATATCTCTTTGGCAGTTAAAATAACCTCCATTCTTGTGTAAAAGAATGTTAAACTTTGTTAAACCAGGACATTACGGACCTTGTATTGTGTACAGGGGTACACATCATAGTTCTCATGAAGGAAAACCATAATTCTACAACAAAGACACCTGTAGAAGTATGTGCTTTCAACTTTGCAGAAACATGTAAATCAGATAAATCAATGCATAAAATAGCTACATAATACATTTTAGGAAAAGCATCAGCCAAATGTTCAATAACATGTCTATTAAAAAAATTATTCATTTCATTTATTGTTGACAAAAACTAAAATATTTGCATTAAATGCTTTTGCAATGTACCTTACCATAGACTCTTTGTCAGGTCTAAGGATCATATACCTACAAATGCTAGGGTAGTACTATAACCAAATAAACATGTTATAAATGCCATTGCATATTTTTTATCACCTTTAAAAAAACATTGCCTGGCCAAAAAAGGTCACCACTTTGATGTAACTAAGCAAATATTTAAGAGCCTCTCACTGGATATTACTGCATAGGTTACATGTCCAAAAAATGATGCCAGCTTACTATTTAAATAAACAAAACAACCAGGTTATTTTTTCTTTTTTTTTTTTTTATGGCACGGACATATTCCAATATGACAATGCCAGGATTCATCTGGCAAAAGTGGTTCAGGGAGCATGAGACATTGAGAATCTTTGGGACAAGACTTGTGTGTATGTGACCTTGTTCTTTGGCCAGGCATCGTACTTTAAAGTAATAATCATAACTCTTTATCTGCTTATAACCAACTGTGCCAACAGAGTCTTAGATATGTTACAATGCCTTCGTCAAACGAGTGTGACATAATATTAACCCAACAGTGCTAAGGGTTTACAAACACAAAGGTTATGAGACAGCATGCCAGTGCTCACCGACGGTATTATGCCAGCGGTTTACAGCAAATAGACGGCTGCAGGTGACCGTTACAGCAGCAGGCATGCTCAAGTGGGGCAGTGTATTGGCGGCCACATGAGTCACTGGAGAGTTGGAGGGAAATTTCAGCACCATGATTACGTCCTGCTGCATCTGATCCTTAAACATGAGTGGACTCTGAGGAAGGAAACACTGATGAAGAGAAAGATAAATAAAAAGACAGAGATGGGCATAGCCAGGAAGGAAAATGGATGGAATTCAAAAAGAAGGAAGAATGAAGGAAAAAGAGTGCGAGAAGTGTGTTAGAGCGGAACCATCAGAAATGAAAAAGTAACTGTAATGAGGAAAATACGGCACTGGAGTGATATAGAACAGGAGATATAAGGTCTACAAGCTAGAGTTTTTTTCCCCCTACTTTTTACTGCAGTTTTAAAATTAAAGGACCAGTACAAAACAACATGGCGGAATAGTGCAGCAAGAACAGAATAGAATAGTAAATCTCAAACCGCCACTTATTCACAATTTCTCTATGGAATTATAATGACCCTTATACAAAACTTCACGTACACACGCGCACAGACACAGACACATCAGGACACAAAAAAACCCTTTAGAATTGTTAGATGGTAAAATACTTCAATCTTATTGAATAGATCAATAAAAAAAACAAATAAACTGAATGGAAAAATCAGTTAACTCTGGTTGTATCTCAAATACCAAATGTGGAAAGTAGGGCGGACCAGGTACTAGGAAGTGTTCTTTGCTGGTCGTTGCAAGGTCTGGTAATCTTGACGGTACTGAAGCCATGAGTTGGTGATAGCCAAATCCATGAAATGATGTAAAGTATGAACAGTCCACTTCCTGGTTCGGCTGGACATTCTGTAGAAGCTTAGCATGTGATCACACATGTCAACCCCTCCTATGTTGATATTGTATTCTGCTACAACTGAAAGTCTTAGAATCTGAATTTGCTTGTTTTCCTTTTTTGACAATCGTAGACAGGAATCTTGGAGATCAATTCCATGCGCAGTAGATGCGATAACAACAGGTTTGTTATCCATCCACTTCGTGACTGGTATTTCATCAGGTCTCCAGACTATCATTTAAGATGTTTAACTGGGTTTTAAAGTGAAAGTGAAAGTGATCTATTTTTGCCACTATGTTTTGAACACAGCGGAATTTGTCCTCCGCATTTAACCCATCCGTGTAGTGAAACACACACAGACACACACACACACACACACACTGGTGAAGTAAACACACGTGCCCGGAGTGGTGAGCAGCCCTGCACAGTGCCCGGGGAGCAACTGGGGGTTAGGTGCTTTGCCCAACAGCCGTGACTTGGCGTTACTGGTTCCTTAACCACAAGCCTACGACTGCCTCAGGATGTTGTCAGCACTGAAGCGGCATTCTTTTGAGATTTGATTCTTTTGCATTGTTCCTGTACCAGACAAGCCTTTTTCTTTAAGAGCATCCAGGAGAGGAAATGGTGGTAAAATACCAGTCAAAGTAGACCAGTGATGCTCTGAAAAGTGTCTCAGTCAAATGCAGGACTGCATTTCCACCTATTCCCAACTTTTGGACTTGAGAGAAGGTGTTCTTCCCCATGTAGGGTTCAAAATCTAGTACTAAGACAGCTAAACTTGCAAGAAAAAAGACTTGTAATCCAGGTGGATTTGGCTTCCCAGGCACAAACTGGCAAACTGGACGACTGCCAGTAAATGGAAAAATCTGTTCATTAATACCCACCATTTTTGGCCTAGGTCCAGGCAACCTTTGAGGACTCTTTTCGGAACTGGCCTGACTTTCCACAGGGGACTGTTTTTCTTTTCATCTTCTGGCATATTGAGATTATTAACCACCTTCAAAGAAGACCTGATGTTGTAAAAACGTGTCATGGAATCACCTATAACTGGAACTCTTGTTTTAGCAAACCAATACATTTTGATTCTTTCTGATAACACAATGTTATGTACACAGAGATTCCTAAAATGTCTTTATCTCTTCAGTGGATAAACTAGTCCCAGTATGATGTACCATATGCTGGTTAGTAATAAAAGGACAGCTCCTCAATTAGTTTTTCATCAACATACTGCTGAAAGTACTGCTGTGGGCTCCAAGTTAAGTTTGAATCTAAAGTTAAGTCTAAAATCTAAAGAATCTAAAATCTAAATCTAAGTCTGAGTCTGAGTCTCTCTCAATGATTCTGTACAAGATTCTTTCAACCTTTGTGCGGGAGGAGTCTACAGGAAAAAAGGTTAAATAAATACAAATACAAACATCCTAATGTTCACTACAGTGTACATGAATAAATTAAACAACAAACTGAACATGACAGTTACACAGAGCCACCAAGAGATGGTAGTGGATCCAGAAGACATCTAGCTTCCTTAGCAGAAATTAGTCTTTTCAAAAATACATCTGGTTCACGGATGAAAAGGTGTGCAGGAAAGTGCAGCACTGGCTGTTTCAAACGCAGCAATGGAGTTTCAAAACTTCACGGTACTTACTGCGCTGTTCCAAAACTTCTGGTGCATAGTCTTCAAAGATAAAAATCAGCTTCCCGATAAAGACGTCACCAAAAACTTCAGACAGAAACTCCAGGAAGAAAGTTGTCGGACGCTAACCTTCTATTTCCTCCGGTAAGCCGATTATTCTTATATTGTTAAGTCTGCTACGTGATTCCAGGTAGTTTTCGCATGTGGCTTAGCACAAATCTCCTTTAGCGACATACATTGGCCTTCCAGCGCCTGTATACGGTCACGTGCGGCACCAAGACCAGATTCAAGATGGGTCATCCTGTGGTTTAAGTCTGTCAGGGTGGATTGTAGTTAGACAAATCTGGCCTCATGGTACAGATTGTATTTCGGTGGTCTTCTAGAAGGCTTGTAAACATTGAGGCTGTAACTTCGTCACCATGTTCTGGTGGTGAGTCCAGGTCGCCACGAACGTCTTTCCTGTTAACCCTCAGCGCCTTTGAAACCATTGTAGTATCCCGAAACATTGTAGTGTCAAGAAAACCCAAAAATTATGAATTGAAATCGGGTCGATGGCAAGAAAATTTAAACGCGCGGGCGGAGCATAGACAGCACACATCCTACTCGCTATCCGCCATCAGTGTTAAATATATCCCAATTCTTTCAACTGAGAATCATTTTTACTTATCTTTCCATAACTTGGTAATAAATAAGTAAAGCCTTATTGATGGGCTGTTAGAAAAATCTTTAAATTATTCTCTTTGGTAAAATTTTGTTTGATTATTGTAACAGACAACAGAAAATTACAACAACCGAGTGTTATATGAAAACAGATTATTTTCTATATATTTCTGGTTTACCTAATTTAGTGTGTCATGTGCGACAATTTTCTCTAAATATGTTTGGGTACATTATTACAATTGTCCCATATTCAACTTTAGTATTTGTGTATATGTTAAGCAGCTCACCAGATGCATAGCTGAGCTCCTGGGAGGATGAGGCTCAATTAACAGCTGAGAGGGAACTTGTCCATATGTCTGGATTTGAGTCTCCATGGACTAAAGAGAGAAAGGCAGATAAGAAAGAAGGACAATTATATTAAATAATTAAGTATAAGTTTGTTTAAGCAGACAGATCAAACTGACATTACACATAAAGTGCTGAACAGTTCATATGTGTTTAAATTTTGTCTGCAAAATAAGCTAAATACACAAAACAAATCTCAAGCATAAAACCAAAAAGAAAAGTGTCTGGCTTCTAGCACTGATTTAAGAAGCCCATTACTTGGGCAAAAAGAAAATAGCAAGAAAAAGCAAAACAACATAGAGAAGAAATTACTCTAATACATTCATAATCAGACATCACAGTTATTCAGTGCTTATGAATATAAGCACTTAAATCCATCCATTAGATTATGAGTGTTACTAACTTCTCTGAGCTGCTGGTCTGTGATGGTGTCCAGATTGACAGAGCCTTCGTAGGACATGTGGTGAAACATATTAAGCGCTCTTACTGCCTCTGGTCCACGCTGCTTGTATCCAAAGATCAGATCAATCCACTGGTGCAGCTGGCATGATACAAACTCGCTCTCCAGTGCCTGAGATGTCAAAGTGCCCTAGCTATTAGACTGTTCTTGAAATATGTAGTTTTTTTGTGTTACATTAACGTCTTTTCTGTTTTTCAGGTGTGCAGTAATACAGTGGTGTTTAAATGCCTGTGAACACTTAATAATATTCTATATTTCTCCATAAATATTCCTGATGTTTTATCAAATTCACAAAAATCCTAAAAAGTAGAATAGCAAGACAAATAATCCTTAAGTACATATTTGTGGTGGTTAAAGTATGTGCACATTAACGATTAGCATTTAAAGACTAGGCTAGATTTCTGAGAGTGAAATGATGCCTGAGGAATGGAGGGAAAGTGTACTTGTACCAATTCATAAGAAAGCTTATGATAGGGTGCCGAGGGAAGAACTGTGGTGGTGTATGAGGAAGTCGGGAGTGGCTGAAAAGTATGTTAGATATGTTAGATCAGGGAACAGCTAGAAGAGAACTAAAAATGAGAAAATCAGAGACAGCACAGGTTGGAAAATTGGGAGACAAAGTTAGAGAGGTGGTTTGGACATGTGCAGAGGATATGGAGATAGATATGGAGCTTCCAGGCTTGAGAGCGAGAGAAAACCAAAGCGGCGATATTTAGATGTGATCAATGTGGTCCCAAACGTTTAGACGCCATTGCATATTACCTGTTAGAAATTTAATAACTCTAAATGGTTACTCAAGGTTACTGTGGGTTTTAGCTGTAAATTATTTGTTGTTAAAGTGGTTAAAGCAATATGAAGACCATAAAGCTGTTCATGGGATTAAGGTAAGCTGTTCTGAAGCTGAAAATAGACACAATAGTGTACAATATGGGTAACTGTGTGTAATAATGTAATCATATTCTTATAATACTTACCATTCTATTAATGCGAACAAAGTCTTCTGGCTTCTTGGCCCAGACAGGCATTTCCACATCACTGACTGGTACGTGGTCTTCTCTCAAACCCATATCATAACCATTACTGTTTACAAACATCTCAGGTAGGTAGTAGAACTCTGGGATTAACTCCTATTCCAAAAAGAAAAAGAATCTTTAGAGCACAATAGTAAAAATGTTTGAGTTATTTGAGAAGAATTTGTAAATGATAAAATATATAAAACAGAGTTTATTATCTACTGTAATCACAATATTTCCCCTACACTCTCCAATAAAACTTTATACTGTAGAGATGGGTCCCCTCTCCCAGCCCTATATCGGCTGACAAAATTTTTAAGATATGATAATATTTTCCACAAACACCTCGTATATCTCCGATCGGCCTCCAGGCTAAATTTCAGAAAAGCTTCAGATTTTAAGTTTTTCATGTTTTTTTTAAGTCTGAAATTTTCATAATGCTGACATAATGCTGTATTGCAATTCCCACAAAACGTCCATGCACTAGGATTAATATTTTTATATGGACAGAATTGTCCATATAAATATGGACAGAATTGCACAGATTTCTATGATTTATAATTAATATGTCTGCACACCTCTGTTATACAACACAGCCATAAATAATTAGTCTAATACATAGTTTTTTTTTATAACTGCTCTACATCTGTGTTGCATAGAGTCAACAAACTTCTGGCACCTGTTAACTGGTATTGCAGGTCAGGATGCTTTGAGAACATCCCACAATTCATTTGTTTTTCTTGGTTTTGCCTCAGAAATGGCATTAAGTTTCCTCTCGGATTAAAGTCCGGAGATTAGGCTGGCCACTTCGAAACCTCAATTTAGTTGAACTGGAACTAAGATTTTCCAGATTTTACTGGTGTGTTTGTGGTCGTTGTCTTGTTGAAATACCCATTTATGTTCTTTTTTGGTCCAAAGGCCTCAGACAGTTTGTTAGACGACACCTACATTTTGAATTTAAAATAAATAATGGTGGTGCAAGCATCATATAGAAATGTTTCTCTTACTTTGGTGCCAGGCCTATATACGGAATACCAGGAATCATGGACCAGTTTTCATATATAAAAATACTTGGAGGTCATGTTGTCTTACGCTGAAGAGGAAGGGCATTTCCTGTTCAGCATCAGGCAACATGACCTCTTCAAGTATTTTGAATTCAGAATTTGGGGTTATCTGGTGAACTCTCTGCGGCCCTTGGACCCAAAAAGAACAATTTTACTTTCGTTTGTCCACAAAACTTGGACACTCAGAGTAACATTGACATTGGAAAGAGGTTAATTGGCAAATTCTCCATTACAAATGAATGGTAGAAGATTCTAGAAATCTTATTTTAACTGCCATCTATTATGTTATATTAGACCTTCCTCTTTTTACTGCTCACTATAATTAACTAGAAAACAGGAACACCATAACCCCCACTTACCAAAACCTTTGCACCTCATTGACCGTATTATAGCAATAGCCTTTCAACTTGAATCCCTTTAGCTGCACAACCATTCCGTATTTCTTTGGAAAATGCGCTTTTCTAGTTCGTTAAAAAAAAATCTAGTAAATCAAACATGACAAAAATATATTATTTGGGTTTATATGCATGAAACGTAATGATAATGAAAATGGTGGCATGAGAAAATCCTGCATGCATTGAGCTCTCTGGTGCTTTATGCATTAAACCCATCACTAAATATTCACATGGACAGCTAGATGGGCTAGCTTCATTCTGCGTTGACAGAAAAGCAGCTCTGTGTGGTAAGACTTGCTGTGGTGGCTTGTGTGTTTACATAAACAGGGAATGGTGCAAGAACTTTGTGCAAGTCTATATTTACTGCTCATTGCTTTAGGAATTTGTGATCCATAGATGTAGACCATTTTATTTACCACTGTTATCATTCTCAGAGTTTACATCCCACCTGATCATAATGCTAAAAACGCATTTGTTGAACTAAAGTAACCTGAAGTAACCTGCAAAACACACACCATGAAAGATGGTTTTTGCTTGCTGGATATTTTAATCAGGAAAATCTCATTAAATTCCATCAATATGTGGACTTTGCAACAAGAGGGGCAAGCACCCTGGAACCTGTTTACACAAACATTCTCGGCATGTACAAGATGATGCCCCGCCCCACCTTAGCTTCTCAGGCTATTTTACTGATTATAAACTGATTATATGTATACAAGTCAAATTCCTCCACACTGAAATGTGTTTGAGTGTTAGCATTTTCAGTTTTTGGTAATACTGGGAATCTTAGTTTGTTAGAATTTATATAGCCTGCAGTTAACCAAGGTTGGTATAGGCAGTTTTTATAGGTCTCTCTCATTTTTTCCTCTGTCATTTTTATTTTGGTATTGTAATATTTACAATTTATAGGTTATTGTGGATAACTATCTATATTTTGCTTAAAGCTGGATGGCGAAACAACCGATTGTCATTGAAAATACACTACAGCACATGGAGGGGAGGATAAATTCCATAAGGCATCAGGAAGGAGGTACTTCCTGTTTTATTAGCTGGAATGTCAAAGGCTTATATGGCCCTATTAAATGGGCAAAGATCTTTGCTCATTTCAAGTATTTAAAACCAGACATTATTTTTCTGCAAGAAACGCATTTGCCCAATAATTTTCATTTTAGGCTGAAAACCATGTATCTGTCAAACCTTTCACTCAAATCTCTACTCTATAAATAGGGCCGCAGCAATTTTATTCATAAAAATGTAGCTTTTACCGCACAAAATAATTTCACAGATTCTCAATGGATATGTTATAGTATTGGGCCAGCTGTTCCACACTTTAGTAATTCTGGTAAATATTTATGCTCCCAACTGGGAAGATGCCTCTTTTGTGAACAGGGTTGTATCTATCCCGGATCTTAATGTACATCATCCCATCTTTGTTGGGGATTAAAAATACACTCTAAAACCTACACTTGACCGCTTAATTGTTAGACCATCGCCCACATAAAAATTTAACCAAGCTAGGCGCAGTTATGTCTCATCTGTGCTGATCCTTGCCGCTAATTACACAGTGAGAGGAAATCTTTCTCGTTCTATTCGTATGTCCATCATTCCTACTTAAGGATTGATTACCTTTTTTTTTTACATAAAGCTTATTTACTTCGTTACAAAAATTCAATATTATGCCATTGTGGAATCCGACCACGCCCCTTTTCTCTGGATCAATCCCACCAGCATACAAACCTGTCCCCAACTTAATGTATCACTACTATCAAATGACAACTTCTGTATTTTAATAGAAATAGCAATTGATAACTTTGAATCTGAGAACGAATCAGACAAAATTACACCCTCAACTCTGTGGGAAGCAGTAATCGGGGAGAATTTATTTCATACTCCAGTAGGCTAAACAGGATTAAATTAAATTAACAAATAACCTTAGATGACATATTTAGACTCGTCCAGCAACACGCAGCCACAGCCGATCCTCATTTATATAAAGAACGGGTCAACCTTAAATCACAATATAATTTATTGTCCACAGATAAAGCAGAGCAAGCCATCCTCAGCCTGCATGGATATGTGTATGAGAACGGAAAGCAGGTCATCTCCTAGCATGACAACTAAAAGCCAGATCTACAGCCTAGTTTATTTTACAGATTCAAAACTCAGAGGGTAAACTGATCAATGATCTAACCAAAATGAATACAGCGTTCTCGAAGTATTATAAAACGCTATATACTTCTGAATTCCCACAGGATTGCTCTGATACGATTACATATTTGGAGAGAATAAATAAATATAAGATAGACATTAATCTTAAAGCTCAATTAGAGAAGCCAATATCTATAGAACAAATTCTCGCCAGCTTACAATACAAGAAGACCCCGGGTCCAGATGGATACTCATTAGAGATTTATATAAGATTCTCTAATAAATTACCCCTTTTAAAAACCCATTTTACTCCATCAAATTTATAATCATTAAATAGAATCTAGATGTTTACCAAAAACTCTACAGGAAGATTCTACAATACTGCTTCTAAAACCTGAACAATATCCAACTGAATGTGGGTCATACAGACCAATATCGTTACAGAATGATGATGTCAAGATTTCAGCCAAACTTATGTCACTAAGATTGAACAAAGCTATGCCGAAATTAGTGTCAATTAGTAATCAAAAGGGTTTCATACAAGGTCACAGCTCATTTTCAAATATCTGTAAACTTCTCAGTGTTATTTACTCTCCCTCTGAGACAAACCAGAGATGATTCTCTCTCTCAACACTGAGAAAGTTTTGATAGAGTTGAGTGGCCATGTATGTTTGAAGTCCTGAGACAATACGGATTTGGCCCAGTTTACATCTTGGATCAAGTTATTATACACATCTCCTAAAAGCTTTATTTCCACCAATGGTTTTAGCTCTACATATTTTCCTCTTTCCAGAGCCACCATACAGGGATGCCCTCTCAGCCCAAGCTTGTTTGCATTAACCATTAAACTTTATCTTTTCATATAAAAGCATCAAGTAACATCCAAGGTACGGAACACAGATTACTATTATATGCTGATGATTTAATTTAGTTTATTTCAAATCAGTCATTCAGCATTTCATTTGCAACTAACAAATTGTAAAACGATTTCAAGGTATAAAGTGAATTATTGTAAAAGAATATGCTTTCCCCTCAACAACATAGTTAACCTTAATCCCAAATCAGTTTCCAAATCCCTTTTCAGTATTATTAGATATGAAATATTTGGGTGTAATGATCATACGATCATTTCTAAAACTATATAAACGATCTATATTCTAAAACTTTTGAGGAGTCTACCTGTAAAGCTATTTCTCTAACAGCCCTAATTACTGCAAGACTACCTGTACCCATTGCACAGTATACATCTTGCCTGGTGGTAAAATAAAACAATAAAAATATGGACACAATTCAGGCGTCAATTTCTTGCAGCTATCTGGAAATTCAAGAATGCCTTCTAATATATTTGTGGAGGGCAAAACAGGAAATTCAGGGTAACAACTTTTTGAAACTAAGCCCTATAATGTAACAATTTTTCTTTCATACCCAGAACATCAGACCACACATATATATATATATATTTATTTTTTTTCGGCACAGCGAGTCCCTCGCATTAGCATCTGGCACATGTTTTACGCCGGATGCCCTTCCGGACGCAACCCTCACCCTTCAGGCTTAGGACCGGACAATTTAGCGTCTCCAATTCACACATAGAATGACAATTTATTTAAAAGACATATAAAAACTGAATTTTTACATTTTATACTGATCTTTCAGACCAGATCTTCACTTACCACCTTCATCCTTCTTCCGTTACCTCCAAATTAGGTTCTTTGTACGTAGCTGTTACCCTGAATTTCCTGTTTTGCCCTCCACAAATATACTGAAAGACATTCTTGAATTGCCAGATCCCTGCAAGAAATTGATATCAGGAATATATAGCAAGATTACCTCAATTAAGCATGATCGCTAAAAGCAAATCTTCAAGACCTGGAATTTGGAGGTGGGTTGTAAAATACCAGAGGAAACTTGGGACGCTGCTCTTAAAATAATTATTAAGTCATCATCTTGTGCACGTATAAATTTGATTTAATTATAAGTTCTTCATTGCTCTCATTATTCCAAGGGTAGATTAGCAAAAATCTATAATACAGATGATAATTTATGCGACAGAGCCGTCATGTGCATATGTTCTGGACTTTCTCAGCTCTAATAACATACTGGACTGCAATAACAAACTGTCTGTCTTAGGTTTTTAAATTGGCGATTACTCCAACTTTTGAGTTTACTATATTTGGCCCGGTTGACTTGTCCTCTCATATTCCCAAGAAAACCCGGAGGCTATTGCCTTTGCGTCATTAGTAGCACTGAGACAGATGCTGTTTAATTGGAAATCACCATCTCCCCCACTGACGTCACAGTGGCTGTGATCTGATGCTATTTCATAAACTTGAAAATATTATTTAATTACCACACAAGATGGGAAAGTTTGATAAGATATGGGGCCCGATATATAATAAGGTACCTCCCCTCTTTAACTTTGAAACTTAAAATTCAATATGAGCTAAAACCACCTAAATACTCAGTTGTTTTGCATGTGTATGTACATATGTATTGTATGTGTAAGCGTAAGTATTTATTGAGGTGTGTATCTGAGCACATGTAGATGTATGGGTGTAGCTACACACGGGAATGGTATATATAGCATGTATATGTGTACGCATGGTGCTATATATAGATATCCCATTATGTTGTTTTATTAATGTATTAATGTTTTTTTTTAATCTTTTTTCCTCTCCACTGTTTGTGGAATTGTAAAAAAATTTAAATACAAAAACAAGTTAAATGGACAATTCGCACGGGCGCACACACACACTCTCTCTCTCTCCCCTTTTCAACTATGCACAACATTTTTTAATTTATACAATGTTACTGTAAAAAGCACTATAGAAGTGAAACAGATTTGAACTGAAATTGAATTACTGCTGTTAATTTGTCTTTTGTTTACATACCCTCACTAATATTTTGCACTATGCAAGTGCATCTCAATAAATTAGAATATCATCAGAAAGTTAATTTATTTCAGTAATTCAAACAGTGAAATCCATACATTATATATATTTATTAAAAACACAGTGATCTATTTCTAGTGTTTATTTCTGTTAATGTTGATGATTATGGCTTACAGCCAATAAAATCCCATTATCTTAGAAAATTAGAATATTATATACGACCAACTAAAAAAAGAATTTTAATGCAGATATTTTGGGCTACTGAAAAGTATGTATATACTTGGTCGTGGTTCCCTTTGCAAAAATTGCTGCATCAATGTGGCATGGCATGCGGGCGATCTGCCTGTGGCACTGCTGAACTGTTATGGAAGCCCAGGTTGCTATAAAAGCAGTCTTCAGTTTGTCTGCATTGTTAGGTCTGGTGCCTCTCATCTTCCTCTTGACAATACCCCATAGATTCTCTATGAAGTTTAGATCAGGTGTGTTTGCTGGCCAATCAAGCAGAGAGATACTGTGGTTATTAAACCAGGTATTGGTACTTTGGTCAGTGTGGACAGGTGCCAAGTCCTGCCGGATAATTAAATTTCTATCTCTAAAAAGACAGCTGCGCCAACTTTGGTCTTTTTACGACACAGTGAACCTACACTAGCATATGACATGACTCCCCAAACC
>JAOUQT010000007.1:6640651-6655006 GCA_025769995.1 Xyliphius kryptos | reverse complement strand
ATGATCATGTTCAATCACTGAACTACATATCCATGTGAACACCAGGTGTGCAAAACAGCAGAGGAATCCAGATTTAAACCACTTAATTAACTGGTTAGTTAAAAGGCAGGGTATGTGTGCTTGGACAGGAAAAATACACTGTGAGAGTCAGGCACAGCTATTCAATGTGTTTTAGAAGAAGTAGTGATTTAGTGTTGTATGTAGATTAGTGTTTGTATAGTGCTGTGAAGTGTTTTACTGTAAAGTGGAACTGGCTTAGAGACGAGGGGAGAAGGACAGTATCGCATGTCACTATTGTGACGCAACTGGATCAGGATAAAGAGAATGAGCAGAAGGAGGTTGTGCAAATGTTTAAGAGAACCTGTGTATAATATACACAGCTTATAAAATAAAGGAAACAATAAAATACCACGTCCTAGATCTCAATGTTTGAAATATTCCAGTTGAAAATAGTTATTAATTAGAGAGTAAAATTAGTTAAGAATAAAATAATATAAAAATGATCAATGCAATTGAAAATTATTAACCCATGGAGGTCTGTATTTGGAATCATACTCAGCATAAAAGTGAAAAAAATCACATTAGATAATTTATTATAAATTCCTCAGTACAAGATAAAGACGAGGATCAGTAGAGTGTGTGTGGCCTCCACATGCCTGTATGCCTGCAAGTGCCCCACAATGCCTGGGAATGCTCCTGATTAGGTGTTAAATGTTCTCCTGAGGAATCTACTCCTAAACCTGGATAAAAGCATCATTCGCCTCCTGAACAGTCCATGGTGCAACGTGGCATTAATGGATGGATCACAACATGATGTCCCCGATGTGCTTGATTGGATTCATGTCTGGGGAACGGGCAGGTTGTCCATAGCATTTGTGCCTTCATCATTCAGGAACTGCTCACACACTTCAGCCACATGACGCCTAACAATGCTAGCACATAGAGGGCTGTAAGTCCCTCCTGGAGTACTGGCCTGTCTCCTGGTATATCTCTATGCTCTGGAAACTGTGCTGACAGGCACAACAAACCTTCTTGACACAGCCCACATTGATGTGCCATCCTTGATGAGCAGCACTGCCCGAGCAACCTGCATGGGTTGTAGACGCCTTTACTACCTCTATGAGTGAGAGCACTGACAAAATGCAAAAGTGACCAAAACACCAGCCAGAAAAAAATAAGAACAGAGAAATGGTGTGTGGTCACCACCTGCAGAACCACTACTTTATATGAGGTTGTCTTACTAATTGACTTACTTATTTCTACCTGTTGTCTGTTCCATTTGTACAACAGCAGGTCAAATTGACAGGTTGACTTCACAAAAGTGTAATTGACTTGGAGTTACATTGTGTTGCCTAAGTGCCCCCTTTATATTTGTGCAGTGTATATTAATTATCATCAACTGTTGTTATTTTTTTGACAAATACTTGTACTATTTCATACCCAAGATAATATGTGAAAAAATATTTATATGTGAAAAGGTGGAACATATTACACAAGCCAGCAGACAATGAGTCAGGATTTTTAGATTTTTTAATACTACCTGACGCAATACACTATTACTAAGTTAACTGTCACGTATTAGTCATAATTCCTCTTGCAATGAAGGAAAGAATGTTTGCTCCTGCATTACATCTTGTAATTTACATTCACTAATTTAAATGTACTAGCCTTTCAAGCAAATGCGGAAGATTAAAGTAATAATATGAATAATTAGTGTTGTTATTTTGAGGACACCTTGTACATTACCTGTACAAAAGCTGTATTGCAAGCAATGCATGATATTCATAGGTATGATTTCAAATAGTTTAAACGTTTGAATTTAAAATATTCTAATAAACAATAAACATAATTTAGGGAACAAATAATATTGGGCAATAAATACTAATAAATTAACATGAAGCCTGCATGATCTTTTTGTTAATGTACGTTTATTCTGGGTAGTGGAGCTAATATCATACTGTATGAGAAAGAGAGAATACGTGAAAATCAGAGGATGAGGCAATGAGAAGGTGGTGAAGGGTGTTAGGTTTGTTGTCAATGCTTCCTTGCCTAAGAAACTGTCCCTCATCTCTGGGGGCTTTGTGGAATCCTGCCAGTGAGCTAAAGGATTTGAGCTCTGCTGGGGTCAACCCACTTCTCAGTGGACAAGGGTCCACCTCACAAACGGCACTGCAATACAAACGGGCACAAACACACAGCAATTACAGGTACTATATTTTAAAGGGGGGGTAATTGCTTGCTTTGTATTGCATAAATACTATATGCTATTCTATGCACATATTTTAGTAATATAATCTATTACTCCATAATATTGACACAACTATTTGAAAACATATATAATGTATTGTTGTTTCTGTAAAGTCTGCCACCTAGTGAGGAACAAGACGAGCCACTACCCTTCAATTCGCCCACAATGTCTGCAGGTTTTTTTTTCAAACAACAAAAAGTATGAGTCCTGCATTGGTTGGAATGTGTCTGTATAAAGCGTAAATCAGAAACAGAAAAAGAGTGTCTTAATAGAGCAAAGAAAAATTAAGATAATTGGAGGTGTAAAGGGTAAGGTGGAGATAAAGAGAAGAGATGAGGAAGAGGGAGGCGTACCTCATATTCTCCACTGTGTCCTCTGGCATGGGTGCAACAGTCTGAACGGCAGGCAGGTTTTTACTGGTGGCACCATTCACAAAGCTGGAAGATGAGGCAGAGGAGGATGAGGTGGAGTCAGTGGCACCTAAAGAAGATTATACACACAGAGATTAAGCTTACACTGAGATAGAGCTACTACACCAATTGCCATGATATTAAATTTTACCAGGAAAACAGCACAGATACAGTATTATATCTATAACAAGATATGTTCTCTTGTAGCCTGAACAAGTCACCGGGAGTATCAACTGTTATGAAAATATTTCAACCTAAATTCCAATAAATTTCTGATGTTGTATAAAACATAAATGAAAGCAATACAATAATTTGCAAATACTGTTCAAAAGGTGCAGGCTGCTTGCAGGTTCCTAGAATAATGAAAGTTACAGTAGGTGGAAGAGCTCTATCTTACAAAGTTGATGTTCGGGGCTCAGACACAGTCTCAGTGTTTGAATCTAGATTCAAGACATATTTGTTTAACCAAGAATTTAGGTGAGGGTGCAAATCTGGAGGGTTTTAGGCACTAAAATATTGGTAAAATGAGCTGCCTGGATTGCTTTATGTTTCATTTAACATGTGCCACAGTTCTTAAATTATTTCTTTACTATGATCATGTCTAAATAATGTCTTTCTCTGCTATTTCTCTCTTATTTCTGAGGTTCACACACTAGCACCAAAAGAGTGCTGATCCGTTTTACACACTCCATCACAGACTCTTTCCAGATTGTTAATCTGATATAACACAAATGAGGATGGTATTCTCAAGGCTCACTGGGAAAATTAATATTATTGAATCTCATATTTATATTTATAAACTGTATTTCATTTCTGTAAAACGGCTTTGTGACAATGTTCCATTGTAGAAATTGCTAAATAAATAAAACTGAATTGAATTGAATGCACTACAGAGACAAGATGTTTAATGTTCAATTGGTTTAACATTATTTGCAAATTTTCACTCATTTTGAATTTCATTCCAAAAGAGATGGGACAGGGGATGTTTTTTATTAAATTACATTACATTACATGAATTACAGGGCAGTCGTAGGCTTGTGGCTAAGGAACCAGCATTGCGTCCGGAAGGTCCCAGGTTCGATTCCAAGTAGCGACAAGTCATGGCTGAAGTGCGAACATAGTGGCAAAAATGTATCACTTTCATCTTTTACTTTCACTTTTCCTTTTAACAACACTCAATAAACATTTATAAACTGAGGACATTAATTTTTAAAGCTTAGTAGATGGAATTCATCCTCATTTTTAATTGTTGTATAATTTCAGTTACTAAACAATCTAGGGCCATATTGCCATATTTTGCGCCTCACAATGTTCTCAAGTCTCAAGTAGTTTTATTGTCATTTCAGCCATATACAGTGTTACAGTACACAGTGAAACGAAACAACGTTCCTCCAGACCAAGGTGCTACATATAACATTAAAGTGCACAAGTGCAAACAGTAAATACACAACAGTACAAACAATAAATACTGGACAATACAGAACAATAAAATATGTTCACACATATTCAATGGGAGACAGGTCTGGACTGCAGGCAGGCCAGACTAGTACCCACATTTCTTTACTACAAGCCACACTGCTGTAACAGAATTGTGCAGAATGTGGCTTTGGCATTGTCTTGCTAAAATAAGCAGGGATGTCCATAAAAGGCATTTCTTGTTGGTCAAATACCTGTATGTACATTTAAGCATTAATTGTTAATTCACAGATGTGCAAGTTACCCATGCTATGGGCACCAACATATCCCAAACCATCAGAGAGATTATGGCATTAGAATTTTGCACTGAAAACAATTTGGACAGTCCTTTTCCACTTTGGCCCAGAGCACACAACGTCCATGATTTTTAAAATTCGAAAAGTGAACTCGTCAGACCACAGGACACTTTTCCACTTTGCGTCATCTCGGATGAGTTTAGGCCCAGAGAATCTTGTGGTATTTCTGAGTATTGTTGATATATGGTTTTTGCCTTCCATGGTAGATTTTTAACTTGCACTTGTAGATAAACTGTTCACTGACAATGGTTTTCTGAAGTGCTCTTAAGCCCATGTGGTAATATCTATTAGAGAATGATGTCAGATTTTAATGCAGCGACGCTGGAGGGATAGACAGCCTCAGGCATTAAATGTTGGTTTCCGCCTACTTGCAGAGATTTCTCCAGAATTTATGCAACTTTTGATAATATTATAGACTATAGATGATTATATCCTTAAATTTGTAGCTCTTAAACTGTTGCACTATTTGCTCACGGAGTTGTTCACAAAGTGGCGAAACCTAGCCCAGCCTTTCAGGGATGCTCATTTTATACCTGTATACACTTACCTGTTTACAATCAACCTGTTCACTTGTGGAATGTTTCAAACAGGCGTTTTTTGATTATTCCTTAACTTTCCCAGTCTTTTCATGCCCCTGTCCCAACTATTTTGTAATGAGTTGCAGGCATCAATTTCAAAATGAGTAAATATCTGCAAAAAACAATCAGGTTTATCTGTTTCAACATTAAATATCTTGTCTTTGTATAGCATTAAATTCAATATAGGTGAAAAGGATTTGCAATTCACAATATTCTGTTTTTTTTATGCTTTATACAACGTCCCAACTACATTGGAATCCGGGTTAATTATCATGTCTTTGACACAGAAACATCCTGAAAGTATTTATTGACTTGTTCTTATGGCTGAAACTTTGCTGCTGATATTGTGTATTTTAACTACATATTTGCATTAATAGTTTCCAAATGAAAGCTGTAGTTATTATAAAATTGCAAAAGTATTATGTTCTGGCATTTAAATGTCCTCTCATTTGTCTATGAAGTTCCTTTCTGCAGTTTCGGGCAGGTTGACAGGATTTTAGGTATACATACCTAGTATAATCAGGAAAGTTCTACAGACCTTTTCTTTTGCGTTAAAAAATTTATTTGTTAAAAGTGAAATCAGTTTTAATACATTTACTTATTTAGAAACCTGTAATCGTTGTCTCCTCCGGTTATCAGAAACATTGTCAGACACCACCACCAATGAACAAAGCAAAAGTATCATAAAGACAATGCAGAAGAGGTATACTTGCTGTCATGCCAAGTAATATAATACAATCGTCTTGCAATGGTTGGCTGCACAGATGAGTCAGCTTTCTTCAATGCCATCTGTTTTGTGCTGCTTGTAGCAGTGAGGCCCTTAATAATCCTGTCCACATTGTAATGTTGTCCATCAAGGTTATACCTTCACATGTCCTAAAATTATTCTTCCCTCAATGTTGTAATGTGAGCCTCATCACATAACCTTGAAAATAACTTGAGTGATTTGAACTGTTCAGTCCTTTTCAGTTATGGCCATTTTGTAGACGTCTTCAGTGGGCATCAACTTTGATCATGAGAACTTATAATGGCACTTGTTCACAAAAGGTTTGTATTTATGTGTTTTACTGCACGGATGGGTTAAATGCAGAGGACCAATTCCGCTGTGTGCAAACACAGTGGCAAAATGCATCACTTTCACTCATTATTAACATCACGGGTTTGTGATCAGGGTCACAGTCTACACTGAGGCATTAATGATTTAAGAACAATTAAAAAACTATGAAACTTAAATTGCATGTTAAAATATAATTTTCATTCAACCATAATTATTACAATGAATCCATCATCTCAGTTTCATCTGAATTCTGAAGCCATTCTAAAGCCACAAAAGAAGATGTTATAAGGTATCGATCAGGAGACTCGTTTAAAATATTTCCTAAAAAACAATATACAGTATATACTGTATATACATTAACACAGTTAGACTCAAAAAGAAAAAATGAGAACTGATAAAACCAACAAGACTTAAACTTACCAGGGCAAGTGCCAAGAGACCTATGGCAACATTAAAGAAGCTACAAAACCATCAAAAATGATTCTCTGCATGTGACAATAATCTATTATTGTCACATAATATTATTGTCTAATAATATTATTCAAATCTCCAAGCTTGGGGTAAAAGTGGCTATAATTCAAGCCTCTTAATCACTAAAACCAACCAATTAAGGTGCAATTATAACATAGAAAAAAGGGTTCTACTTGTGTGAATTTATGGTATTTTAGGTCATGTGTCAGTGTGTGTGTGTGTGTGTGTGTGTGTGTGTGTACCTGTTGTATTGATCATGCTCTTAGGTGTGGCACTGGCAGCAGCAAATATGTTTGGTGTGCTGCTAGAGGAGGAGGGGATGGCACTGCCTGTAGGTGTGCCCACTGTGTTCACTGCCAGACTACCAGGTGGAGGTTTCTTCACTGGTACAACCACACTCCTGCAGGTGAACATATTTACAAAAGTTTCTATACAGCACATTTCGATTGGGTTTAGTGTCCACACCAGGTATGTTGTCAGGTATTTATGTTTGGAAAATCTAACAAACAATTATGACTGATAAAGCAAATGAGAAAACCAACAGCGCTAAAAATGTTCAACATATCAATCTATAAAGTAACAAGTTTAGTTTACAAGTTATAATATAAATTGCTCATAAAAGTGAACACTTAAACAACACAATTTAACACAAGTCAGTCACACTTCTGTGAAATCAACCAGTCCAGTTGAGAAGCAAAACTGATTGTGAATAATTTAACCTACTGTTGTATAAAATGGAACAGACAACAGATAAAAATAAGAGGCAATTAGCAAGACAACCCCTTTAAAGGAGTGATTCTGCAGTGGGTTACCATATACAATCTTTATGTTTCTAGCTGATCTTTAGGTCACTTTTTGCCAGGGGTCTAACCCCTTGAATACGTAGATATGAGGCGGTGTCTACAACTCACAGAGGTTGCGTGGGTAGTCTTATCCAGAACGGCACATCAATGTGAGCTTTGGCAAGAAGGTTTGTTGTGTCTGTCCGCACAGAGCATGGAGGAGATACCAAGAGATTTGGAGGGTGCCGTAGGAGGGCAAAAAGCCAGAAGTAGGACTACCACGTTTGTGCAATCAGGAAGAGGTTAAGCACTGCCAGGTCCTAGAAAATGTCCTCCAGCAGGCCACTAATATGCATGAGGGTGGTATGAGGGCCTGACGTCCAGAAGTGGGGATTATGCTTACAGCCCAACACCCTGCATGGTTTTTGGCATTTGACAGAAAACACCAAGATTGGCAAATTTACCATTGGACTCTTGTGCTCTTCACGGATAACAGCACACTGAGTATGTGACAGAGTCTGGAGACACATAGGAGACTATACTGCTGCCTGCAACATCCTTCACCATGCCCGCAGTGGGTCAGTCATGGCGTGGGGAGGCAAAGTTGAAGTTGTATCAGACTCTTATGTGATTTTCCAAACTTGTATATTTCATTCATTGATATCTAGGATGTGCTATTTTAATGTTACCTTCATTTTTTTGAGCATATACTGTATAATCTAGATCATTTATATATTTCTGAGTTTTTCTAATGAGAGTAAGAAGCCGTTTCATATTCATTGTCTTCCACTTCATCTACATGGTATCGTGGCACAGCCAGTTCCCATCCAGCAAATCAGACAGGCTGTGACTCCATCATAGTGCACACACACAAACACACACACGGGTGGGACAACTTGGGAAATGTTTGTGTGGAGTTTGCATGTTCTCCCCATATTCACGCTCTAGTTCTGTGTACTTCCTCCCGCATTCCAAAGACATTCATGATAGGTTAATTGGTGTCTCTAAATTGCCCATTATTGTGTGAATGTGTGTGATTGTGCCTGTGTGCCCTATGATGGAATGATGCCCTGTATAGTGTCCCAGAGTGTCCGAGTGGACACCGGCTTCACCGTGAGGATTAATAGGATTAAGTGGGTATAGAAAATGAATGAATAATTCTCTCTTTCATTTGTTGACGCTGGAGATGTTAGTTATATAATTTTTAAATTAATTCTGTTGTCCATCACAATGGTGTTATCACATAAAATCAATGAAAAAATTTGTTTTTAATAAATGTCAAAAAAATGAATTAAACACATCTCAAAAAGTTGGGATGGGGCAATAAGAGGTTGGAAAAACCAAATTGCAACACATTATGTCAATTGGTAATAGGTCATTATCATGACTGTGTCAAAAAGAGCAACTTTGAGTGGCAACGGCTCTCAGACGTAAAGATGGGATTAGGATTACCAATCCCCTTAATTCAGCGCCAACAAATAGTTGAGTAATTTTTCTCCTATAAACATTTGATATGTCATCTGTTATATTGTGAATAAAATATGGAATTTTGAAACTTCCACATCACTGCATTCCATTTTCATTTACAATTTGTACTTTGTCCCAACTTTTTTTGGAACTGGGTTTGTAGGCCTTTGTGTGTAAAAACATTATTCCTGTTGATTTTTAGGATGCACACATGCATGTGCAACCATATCAACCCTAAAATCACAGAGGCAAGCCAAGCACGTTACAACCTGAGTTTAACACATTAAATATAGGACTATATTTCAAGTATAGTACCAAATTATCATAAAGGACGATAGCTAAAGTGATGAATATGCACGTTATATAATAGTGGTTCATTCAGCATATTTTCTTGTTAAAAAATGAGGTTATAAACAGAATATGATTACATAATAGAAAAAGATAAGAATTAGAGATGCACCGATCTTGGCTGATTTTCTTTATAATTTAATTATTATTATAAAAATTATAATAATTTACTGTAATTATATATATATATATATATATATACTGCGGGTAATGGCCAATTGCACTAAAACTTCCAGACTCAGCAAATCAACCGGTGCATCTCTATTTATATTGTTTGTGTTTTCATACATGTCCATTAGGAACATGTGTACATAAGTACCTAACAGATGTTTATTTTGCTATGTACTCTATGTTCCAAATTTGCCTTTAGAACAGACTGAGATGGGGACCATCTATAAAAAGGAGGCCCATGTAAACAGCATAGAGTCTATGCACCAGACAGACAGTAATTCTCATACAAATAATACACATGTGTATTATATGTTCTGATAATGCTGATTATATGATTATATTTTCTAAATTAGAGTATACTTGTTCTCCAGGATAATTGTATTAGTAACCTATATTTTTGTAATAAAAAAAATCACATTTCACATTTAAATTTAAGATTCAAAGCAATAAGCATTTTGAACCGTGTTCTCCAAATTCTAGATCTATAATCTGATGGTCATGTTTTGACCTCATACCAGGCTGCAAGAATATTCTTATCAAATGCTTAATGCATCCTTACCTATCGAATGAGTGAAACTGCATGGGCAGCATGGAAGCTGTCTCTCTCTTAACTGCTGAGTCAGGGTTGTATGGCTGTGGTTCAAGACCTATCTCTGTGATATCCACTGGTGCTGCTACCAAGCTCTTGAGGATCTCCTTAACATTGATGCCCTTATTGGATTGGCTGATGCTGGAGATAGATGATGGCTTAGGGGTGTCCGCACCAAGCGGAGACTCTAGAAGAGACTCATGGGACTTGCGAACCTCGGCAGAGAGTGTGCACAAGAGGTCACTCATGGAGTCTGGACTTCCTCCCACACCTGTGGCCATAAGTCCAAGGTCAGAGCCATTAAAAGTGCTGACAACCTGCTCGTCCCCAATGCCTGAGTCAGTATGGGGTAGCGAAGACTCAAGAGGCAGATCCTCCTCAGCGCGCATGGTGTCTGAGAATAAGGGGTTTTCTGCATCAACACACATACAGTTACATGTATATTAAGAGTTATAACCTAAAAAAAGGTGTGCGTATATACACACTGTATACATGTGCATCTCAATAAATTAGAAAATCATCAAAGTTATTTTAGTGACAGAATACAAAGAGTAAAACACATATTATATAGATTTGTTACAAACAAATTCAGATACTTAGGATCAACTGTCCAAGCAGATGGGAAGTGTGGAAAAGAGGTGAATAAGAGAAGAAGTTATCGATTTATTACAAACACAATGATATAGTTCTAGTGTTTATTTCTGTTATTGTTGATAATTATGTTTTACAGCCAAAGAAAACCCAAAATCATTATCTCAGAAAATTTGAATATTTAACACAAAACACCTGCAAATGCAAATCATACAGGCACGTGTAGGCCACACACAATACTCAGCCTCATTTTGACTTTTTTAAGGACATTACATCAAAGTTGGATCAACCTTTAGTATGTTTTTACACATTTTGTGTGTGACTGCAAATCCAGGCCTCCATTTGTTAATAAATTAGATTTTATTGATGATTTTTGTGTGATTTTGTTGTCAGCACATTCAACTTTGTACAGAACAAAGTATTTAATGAGAATATTTTATTCATTCAGATCTACGATGTGTTATTTGAGTGTTCCCTTTATTTTTTTTTAACAGTTTATATAAAGCAACAAATGTTTTCCTTCCAGAATTAAACCATCAGTCAACTCCTGGACAGTCTGTGGTGCAGGGTGTCATAAGTGGATGTAATAAGACATGACATACAAGATGTGCTTGTATTCAGGTCGGGAACCCAAGCAGGCATCAGAAGGAAGCCACGGCTCACTTCACCAGCATACCGTCTCACAATGGGTCTCAGAATCTCATCCCGGTACCTAATGGCAGTCAGGGTACCTCTGGCTAGTGACGCCTTACAAAGAATTGCCCCCCACCCCATTACTGACCCTTTGCCAAATCAATAATGCTGGAGGATGTTAAAGGAGAATGTTCTACATAGCGATTCCAGACACTGTCACGTATGCCACGTGCTGTGAACCTGCTATAATCACACTAATGGTGTTTATTTTGGACAGTTTGAGCATAAACGTGCATATAAATGACATGATAAAGGTAATTTTAAAGGGCTCTATCAGTGCTGCTCCTATTTCTCCTTGCACAATGGAAAAGGTAGTGGTCTAGCTGCTGGCTTGTTGCCCTCTTATGGCCCAAGTCTTCTGCTATCTCCTCTTTGTTCTAAACATTGTGCTGACAGACAAAAGCTTCTTGCCACAGCTCACAATGACGTACCAATCCTGGATGAACTGCACTACCCGAGCAATGTCTGTCAGTTGTAGACACTGCCTCATGCCTATTCTAGGGGTTAGTGCATTGGCAAAATGCAAAAGTGATCTACATCATCTAGAAAGTATAACAGAGAAATGGTATGTGGTCACCATCTCCAGAACCACTCCATTATAGGGGTTGTCTTGCTAATTGCCTCTCATTTATACATGTTGTCTGTTTCATTTGTACAACAGCAGGTGAAATTAATAAATCAGTGTTGATTTCCATTCAATGGGGTTTCTGAGTCATATAGTTGCTTTATTCTCTACATCTGCAGTCATGGAAGTGATTTTTAAAACACAAATTCTATTTTTTGAATGAGTGACTTTTGGCTATATTAAATTATTTTATATACATATACTAAATGAGGACACATTTTATGTGGTTATGTATTATATTATGTTAAAATATGTGCTTCCTTCTAAGTTTTTGCATCAAAGGTGGAACCACACAAATATATACATTACCTTTTTATCTTGTAGAATTACAATTTCCCTTTACAGAACATTGGTACAGCAGGACAACACCTTGTAACATGAAGTCTATAAAGACACTCTGGCGTAGAAGATATTGCCGGTTCATCATAGAACCCTGAGTCCAGACCACCAAAACACATTTGAAATATATCAGAATTTTGGTTTAATCCCAGACCCCTATTAGCACCATGAATTACTGAATGATGTACACAACCACACAAGATAATTTAATATCTCCATAATTTAAATAATGTAAATGTTTCAAGAAAAGTGATCATTAGTGGCTGGCAAAAAAAGTCACACACTCCAACCGTCTTTAGCTTTGATTATGGCATTCTCCAGCACATGAAAAAAATTCTGAATGGGGTTCAGGTCTGAACTCTCTGGTGGGAAATTCGTGTAAATCTTGTCATTGTCATCTTGAAATATGCCTGTGCTGTTAGGGAAGAAAAAATGTAACAGCCTGGTCATTTTGTATACTCAGTCAGCTGAACCAAGACCTGACCAACTGCAGCAACCCCAGATCAATGGACTGCCACCGTCCCAAAGGCATATACAATAGTTTCTACAACGATATCAGGAGAGTTCATAGGCACTATAGTCTTTAGGTAAAGCAGATGTTCGGATGCTCTTTCCCTACACTCTTAATCATTCACTCAGGTTTGTTGATGGTGGAGTGGCTGGTTGCTTTATCTCTCATTGAGCCCTCATGTCAGTGTTAACTTCAGGATCTCCCCTCGTTATGCTATTATTGCTAGTCTTGCCAGAGTTTGTACTCTAACACACTCAATATTGCTAAAACGACTCTTTTACAATGATCATGCACAAAAATTTCTTTTTCTGCTATTTCTCTTTACAGTACATTGCTACTGAGCGAGTGCTGATCCTGTCCTCATCTCCTGCACCCGCATAATCCACCCTGATGATTGAGTTGCTGTGGGAGCTCACATTGCGTGGAATGACTGATTCCTGCTGGGACATCCTGTGGAGTTAAACACTCACCACTTCAAATACATTTACAGACCCTTTTTACAGTTTAATCTGTTATGACTCAAATGAGGATGGAAATCCCTTCTGAGTCTGGTTCCTCTCAAATTTCTTCCTCTTATCATCTTAGGAAGTGATTCCTTGCCACGGTCACCATCCAGGTTGCTCATTAAGGATCCAGGTTGCTCATTAGGGATCACATTAAAGGTGACCTATAACCTGTACAATGCAATTGAAAAATGAACTGAAACCTTTCTGGAAGGTGCAGTAAAAATAAACAACTGAGATAAATGTGGTTGCATAAGTGTGCACACCCTTTTAGAACTCTGGGTGTGGCTGTGTTCAGATTTAACCAATTATATTTAAACCCATGTTAAATTGGAGTCAGCACGCACCTGTCACCAATTAAAGTGCCTCTGATAAAACCCAAATAAAGTTCAGCTGTTCTAGTCGGCTTGTCCTGACATTTTTGTAGCCACATCATCCAGCACAAACCATGGTCCGCAAAGAGCAGCAAGAGCATCAGATGGATCACATTATTCAAAGATATTAGTCAGGTGAAAGCTACAAAAGAATTTCCATTTAACTAAATATACCATTAAACACTGTGAAGACTGTCATCATCAAGTGGAGAAAACATGGCACAACAGTGACATTACCAACAACAGGATGTTTGTCCAAAATTGATGATAAGATGGAAGAAAACTGGTCAGGGAGGCCGACAGCAACACTGAAGGAGCTGCAAGAATTTCTGGCAAGTACTGGCTGTGCAGTACGTGTAACAACAATCTCCTGTCTTGGAAACCAAGGTTGAACTTTTTAAACATAATTCAAAAAGGTATACAAGTATCTGGTGCAAAAACAACACTGCTCATCACCAAAAGAACACCATACCTTCAGTGAAGCATGGTGGTGGCAGCATCATGCTTAGGGGCTGTTTTCCTTCAGCTGGAACTGGGGCCTTAGTCAGGGTGGACGAAATTATGAACAGTTTTAAATACAAGTCAGTTTTGGCACAAAACCTTTGACCTTCTGTTAGAAAGCTGAAGATGAAGAGGAACTTCATCTTTCAGCATGACAATGACCCAAAGCAGACTTCTAAATCAATATAAGAATGGCTATACTGGAATAAGATTAAGGTTCTGGAATGGCCCAGCCAGTGTCCAGACCTGAATCCCATCGAACATCTGTGGGGTGATCTGAAGAGGGCTGTGCACAGGAGATGCCCTCACAATCTGTCGGATTTGG
>JAOUQT010000007.1:6590012-6601841 GCA_025769995.1 Xyliphius kryptos | reverse complement strand
GCAAAACTGTGCTCTTACCCTGCTAATTGAACCTTCACACTCTTCTCTTACTGGTGCAATGTGCAATTAATGAAGATCGGCCACTAGGCTTGTCCAATTTAGCCATGAAACCTCTCACACTAAATTGACAGGTGTTTCAGTTTCATTGTCTAACCCCTGTATATCAGTCTGCATGTAAAGAATGCATATAGTATACAAGATTCACTTTATGAATTAAATTATGGAAATAAATCAACTCATGATATTCTAATTTTATGACCAGCACATGTATATAGTGCCTCACTAACAACTGACAGGAGGTTCTGCAATCTTCCCTTTTCTACTGCTGGTTTGGTTCGGCACAGGTTAGAAATTTGGTTGTCATCTTTGTTACTATACTGTCATTTGAACAGCACATCAAAAATATGTGTCAGACGGCCTTCTTTCATTTAAAGAATATATTAACATTTCTGCTGCTGAGAAAATCATTCATGCATCTGTCATATCCAGAATTGACAACTGTAATGTGGTACTGTATGCCCTTCCCAATCGGCTTTAAAAGAGTTTGTAAAAGATAAAATATTACACTTGCGTAACTGAGACATTTATCTTGGACTACCAATCAATAAAAAACATAATTTTCTTCATGTTATTCTCTGGTAATGGTTCGAGTGAATTAAAAAATTATAGGTTTCAGTGTTTATTGCAATTTTTCATCCGTTCTTTTTTTGTATACAGGTAATCCTTAATAAATTAGAATATTATCAAAAAGTTAATTTATTTCAGTAATTCAATGGAAACAGTGAAATGCAAGGTGGCTTTCGCGAGGCAGTGTTGTTGCACATGTTTGAGCTGAATTTGAGTCTTTAGAGGAAGAGCGCATGTATGAGGCAATTTTTGTGAGCAAACATTTCTGATTAACTGGCTTACATCAGCAAAGTATTTGCAAAGATTAATGAATTAAATCTTCAGCTTCAAGGCAGAGACAAGCAACTACCTCATCTGGCAGACAAGATCTCTGCATTAATCGGAAAGCTCAAGGAATGGGAGAGGTACCTTGATCAAGTAAATATTGATGTCTTCGAGAATCTGACTGAAGTTGCTAAAACCATTGATTCTGGAGCCACCACAGTGACCACCACCCCAAGCACACATCACCACACTGAGGATTGTTAAAAATACCAATTAATCTTGTTCATTATGAGTAAATTGTGGGCCCGTTTAATGCAGCAGGTAGGTGTTTTCATGCCAAATATTTGGATGCTGTAAAACAAACACTTAACTTTATTGCACAGTCAATTCTATGATTAAATTAAAAGTTCTACTCCTAAAACCAATATGCTCCCACAGACCTTAGCTTTTCTGCTATCTATCCCATGTATATTAGATTTATGTATATTCTTACGTGGAGGGATGCACCGATACCACTTTTTGTCAGACCAAACCAAACATTTTTGTCAGACCAAACATGAGCAATTAAGTACAGATACCATTATAATAATATACCAGCTCTAAAATGATTGATTTTCTAAAAATCTCTAGAAGCTTTAGCAAAATTTATATCACATACTTGTATTAAATGAACTACAGTTAAAAATAATAACAGTCGAACATCATTAATGAGTTTAATTATTGATTTTGGCAGAAAAGATAAAACAACATGAGGAAAAATTCATGACTAGGTGTAGCTCAGTGAGTAAAATGAATCGTTCCAGACATTGCACCGAAGTATAAAAAAAATTTTGATCAATAAGTTGATTGTAGAGGGAGAATCATATAAGAAGCGCAAAAAATAATTAGATGCTCAGCTAACTCAGATGCTTTAAAATGGCAAAAAAACACCTAAATGTACATTACTACCATCTGCATAGATTACAGAATAACAAGAATTGTAAACAAGCAGCCAATGGTCAGCTCTAGAAAAAAAAATAAGGTCTTTAGTGACCTGTGACAAACTATTTGCAAGAAATGCTCGTAAAATACCATTGCTAAAAAAAACATGTCGAAAATGTTACTCTTGGCCTTTGGCCTGAAGAGTAGCCAAAGCACAAAATTCCTGCCACCAGGAATCGCCACGGTGGGTCACTCAGATCTGGCAACCCTCTTCCTGACGCAACCCTCACCCTTTCGAGCATAGGAGTAGACAAGTTAGCATCTCAAATTGACCTAGCAGGGTTGAAATTGACCAATATTGGGTATGGGCAGAAATATTATTAAAATGGTTGGCTCAGCCCTCTTTCCCTTCCCACTCCTCTCATTCTTGCTGCGTTCATAAAATGGCTATATAGTTTTTTTTGCCTGCTAAGGTTTATCTTATCAGCAGAATTTCAAAGAATATATTTCAAAGTTTCCCCTACTATCCTAGAATTGGTATTGGTGCATCCCCACTTGGATGTGAATGATTGTGAACCCATTTAATGACTCAATAAAAAAGAAAATAAATAAAAAAGGAATATGCTAAAAGTTTAGTTTAAAATCTATCTATCTATCCATCCATATAAATGGTCCACCCTGTATAATACCAGATAGGTTTTATTCAACAAATATGTAAAGTTGTTGTTAGTAGCTGTTGTTAGTAGTCTGCATGCCAGTACAAATGAGTTTCTATAAAAATGTTGTTTGCACTAGTGAAAAAGTACTACATGCTACAAATGTACCTTTTTTGTTTTTGATAAACACAAGTTAAATTACCTTAATGCACATTTTATGAACCCTGCAGCTTCCTCTGTTTTGAACACTTTATACAGCTCATATTACCGGCTCATTTATAATTTTTGACTTATTTTCTTTCTTTCTTTAATCAGAGGGTTAAAAATTGTACAATACTGCACCCAAAAATTAATTTAATAAATAAATAACTTCACCGGTCCAAACCATAACACACTGCAGGGCACATTATTAAGAAGGGTAATGACAATACTGGCAGACTAAACCTGGGCATGTCACTCTCCTGTGATGCACAGACATCTCCAATGTGATATCGATATCTTGCTTCTGGCAACAAAATGAAGTCAATCAAAAGTACAGAGGATGCAAAAAGCCCTTCATCCACACCTACTTATTTTCAAAGATCTGGGTATAACTCAACGTAATGAACAGAATGGATGTGTGGAGCGTGGGTCTGCAGTGCTGATGTGTAAAATCTCTTAGGTTCAGAGGCAATCATGAATTAACAGTAAAAATAAAAAATGAGGCAAATCTAATATGCTTGCATTAGATCACAAGATGCAAGGTACTTAGCATAGCATTATTCTCCAACTGTCTATAACTTTTATATACTAATGTATGTAACTAGTGTTTTATTTATCTATAGCAGTCAGTCTATTTACAGAAATTCTGGTGTCATTAGTGAAATAGTTAAAGACACCGATCACTTTCTGTCCTTTCACTTTCCGTCGGTATCTGCCTTGAATCCAAAGTATTGCCACATAGCACTTCTGCTGCTTTCCTTGTTTATCAATACAGTCTGCGAACACACTGCTTTCACATTAGCTTTTATTTACGTACTAGAAACCACTCTGTGCAATACGGAAGCCTAGACGGACTAAAAAAGTGCATTTAATATGAATAAAATTGGTACTGAAGAAAGCTAGTATTGCACCGTTTCAGAATTTTCAGTATCAATACATCAACATTTTTTACAACCCTAACTCAGACCATGTGGCACCAACAGATATGCCACGTTCAAAGACACTTAAATCACCTTTCTTCCCCATTCTGATGCTTAGTTTACACTTTAGCAAGTTGCCTAAATGCATTCAGTTGAACGGGTGTACCTAATAAAGTGGCCAGAGATTCTTTATTAATTCTTCAAGATCACATCACATATCTGTCACATACATTAAAGTACTGCAGTTCACATATGCATGCTTGTGCTTATTTCATGTATTAATGTAAGTATGTACATACAAATATTATGCTCTCAGTGCATGATTCCTGGCAAGTCTACAGTTCAACATACAGGCTAAGTGGGTGTCAAACTATTTATGTATTTATAACATCATTTGGCATCAATAAATACTTCTTAACATGAACAAGGTTATACTAATGACAAGGTTATTTTAAAATTTATTTGAACTACAGGAAGAAACCGGAGCACCCAGAATAAAACCCACTAGGACACTGGGAAAATAAATTACACACAGAAATAAACCAGGAAGACGTGGTCACAATGCTGCATTTGTCTGATTATTGTGGTGTAATATCAAAACTCTGGTCCTGACCTTGGAGATTTTGCAAGGGATGGAAAAAACTAATGAGGTGTTATATTGGAGAGACCATCACACTGACTCAGTCTCGAGAGAGAAAGAGAGAAAGAAATAAAAGAGGGTAGATGGATGCAAGATGAAGAGATTGACTAAAAACACTAAGATTAAGGATTATTTGAAAGAAATAATGTATATCATTTTAATTTTTATTTTGCATTGATAGAACAATTTTAAGCAATGAAAAAAATTCACAAGTCAAAGCTGACTGTCCTGAAAAGGCTGGAAAAAACAACAGCTCACAACAGTTGGTAATGAGGAAAGAGATTGCCGTGGTCCCAGTGCTCCATTCCCATGGCAACAATGATGCTCTGGTTATGGCAGCAGTCTTAACAGTAGCACTATGCATACAAAAATTCTCGCTCAACATTATGTATCACTTTGCTCTTTGTGGAAAGTGTTCATTACTTTTTTAACTACTATTAGTTAAGTGAATTTTATTGCTTGCACGTGAAAAGCAAGAGCGATAAACATTTAGTGGAACCTCAATGGTGTTTATATTTGCAGAATTTTCATATGGCCTTACTGCTTTATCAATTGCAGTTAAATTTCTAAAGCCATGTCACTATCAAGCTGTCCTTCAATAAACACAAATATTTCTGTAAGGAATCGTCATGTTTACCTGGATGCAAAAACTAGGTAATTTTTTTTTAAGGTTTAAAAAAAATAAATGAATAAATTTAATGCAGTAAATTTTCTACAGTCACATATGGGTTTTAACAAAATGGGCTAATATAGTATTCACACCTCTTCCGCTACTTTCTCTGCAGTAAAACAGAACATCTGCTCCAGATCTTGCTTCATGCAGAGCTTACTTAGCAACTTGTCAGTTTTTATATAAGGTGCAGTACTTACAGTGTAAATGAAATTGACTATGTAGTTCATCTATAAATATTTTACACACAATCAATTCACCCATAAGCAAACACTTACTATTCGGTGTACAGAAATACAAACGTGACTAATAGCTTATAACTAGGAGGCATTTTCAGCACAATGTTTTTATTTTTTTTTCAGAGAAATGGACATAAATGCAAAATGTCAGTTTAAATACATTCATTTGTGTAACCAAATAATAAATTGACCTTCATATAGTAAACAGTTTTGGCCAGTATGTGATTCATACAGTATTTAAAAAACTAAATTTAAGTTCTGACTCCAGCTTTTTAGGCAGCTTATCTGAGTCTGAACAGTAGGATGGAGCTACTGCAACTATGTCAGTAATCCAACAGCACCAGTCCAAAGGTTCCATGAACTAATACACAGAATATCTCCCTATTCATACTACATTAGTTTATGGTAGCCTAATTATTTAACAATCTTTCTCTGTGATTTTAGACTCCTGGTACAATTAAAGATAAATTTTATGAATAATAGTGTCTGGTCATGCTCTACTGTCTTTACAAAAGCATGTGTAGCAGGAAAGCTCACATTTAACTTTATCTTACATTTTCTCAAACAAGAATGCGAAATAATCAATGAGTAAATAGATGTTTTCAAACCAAGCCAAATGTTTCAAGTTATTTCATTTTAGAAAAAAAACAATCAGAAACAAAAAAAAACAAGCCGTATGTTGAAAGTGGCAAGAAAAAGATCTGAGATGACAGGAGGAAGAAACCTCGACAAGCACTGGACTCCAGTGCTCAACCCATGCTCATTCTATGATAACAGGATTATATACCTTCAGACATAAGTTCTAGGCCTAGTAGACAAAATTACATATTTATTATTGCCATTTTATTGGTAAGGGACTGTTTTTTGTTGCTTTTTTTATATACTGTGCTTTAAAAGTTGTACATTTGTATTTGTTTGAATTTTTTTATGATTATTTAGATTGTTATATAAATAATCACAGATCTGCCTGAAAGAGTGGAAAGATTAGCATGTCAATAAATTAGTAGACATTTAAGGCATCTAAAAACGGATACATAATTTTTAGATAGCACACATGAAGATGTAAAATTCTGTCTGCATACGGCAATAACTAGGTTTTGAGACCCCAAATGTTTGCAGAAATCTGATCCTGTTTGAACACTAGTTTGACCAGCTGTACGTCAGATTTCAGAAATTCAATTGGTTTCAGGATTAACATTAGATGTACAGATCAGGGATCATTATCCCTGGCACAGGAAAGAAAAATCTTAACCATACTACAAGCATTTATGAGTGCATATGTACTCATTTCTTCATGTCAAATCAAATGCAGTCATCACTTTAAGATTGTTGGCTGAACAGATTTGATCCGTGGGATAGGGATAAACTGACCAATACCAAAAGTTTGTCTGCTGATGCAGCCAGGTGAGTCAAACAGGGTTAATCAAACCTCAGATAGGAATGTTTTTGGGCTTTTGGCTTTTCCAGCCATGCACGACTCACCAATTGAGCTAACTAGGTACTGCTGTATAGAATACTCTTAAGATACAATGGTGTCAATAAACTAAACAAGGCTTAACATCCCGGTGTTACACGTAAGCACATTAATAAAAGTTTTCACATGCTTCCTGAAGCATGCAGTCAGTTTCTCTTTGGCCTGAAGGACATACTCCAAATTGAGCATAGTGTGACATACAAAGTCATCTCCTAGAACAGACCAAAGCTGCTGCATGAATTCACGTGACTGTGTGTAACTAATGTAGCTGAATGGTACATGTGTACCATTCACTGTACCAGACACTGTGATGAAGCCTATTAATTAGCTAGTTACTGCACCTGCTCCTTCAATTGCCAGTTTGGATCAATCGATTGACTGGAAGCCGCAGTTTCAGCTGAGACTGCATAATTCATAAAATCTAGCCCACCTACATACAGTCCTGCCTTTCTGGCATTTCTTTATCTTCTTGAACCCCTGCTATATGCATCAATGCTCCCAATCATCCCCATACTTTTCTTCCTTCTCTGAGCTGTCCATCACAGCCCTATTCAGTAGGTCCAGGTTGCCGAGTGTGACGCCACTGCAGCAACCCCCTCCTTCCTCCTTTTCCACCTACTTCCACATGCTGTCCTGGAAGATTCATGCGCACTGAGACTTCTGCAGCATCAACAACAGAGAATTACCCAAGCCATATTTATGAGATCTGACTGCTCAGAACTCAATTTCTTAAAGTCATCAATTAAACATAGCATGCCCTTATTTCCACATGACCATGGAGATGCCTAGACAATTTAACATAAGGCACTTTGCTTTCAATCAAAACAGCCCTGGTTTATCTCTTTCAAAAATTTAAATTCATGTTGTTGAAGAAAACCATAAATCCCGTCATTCATAAACTGCTGTTACTGCACTTTGTGGCCTGTTTCCTGACCTGTGCTCACACAAAGTCACTGCTGTATGGCCAGCCTTGTAATATTTATCTTTATAAACTTAAAATTCTTTCTCTCTTTCAAAGATCAGGGTGGAACATCTGCCAGCAGAGATCCCTATTTGAAAAGAAAGCAGCAGGACAGCAGGCGCCTTTACGTCTTCTGAATATTAATTAATTTTCAGTTTTGCCATGATACCATCAAACAAGCCCATTCAGCCCATTTTATATCCACAAACATTACACAGCTCTGAACTATTGGATGTGCTATGGGCCTATTCACTGTTATATCACTAAGAGGAAAAACAAAGGCACATACAGACTGGAAATGTTCGGCAAATCATTGTTAGCCGTCAAAGCCTAACGCTATCTGTGTTTGAATAACCATGTCTACACGCGCGCTTATGCATCTTAGCCATCTGGAAATAAAATAAGTGACATGAACCGGTTACAGTGACTTGTTTCAGATCTTCTCTGTCTGCTGCTAATAAGAACACGAATAATAAGAAGAAGGAGGAAAAGAATGGTTACAATGGCGATGCATTTGCGCTGTCAATAAATGCAGCGAGGCCCTAAGAAATTCCTCTAAGGAACAATATTTGGCAATAATTAGTTTTTGTACCGAAGCTTTGTACCTATACCGTTGGTGCACCTGATTTAGATGTTCTATATGACATCATCTCTCAGAAGCAGCAGAGCAAGGTCGGAGCGCGGGGAATAAAACACAGATGTAATTAGGGACTGAAAGCCATGTTCAGCTATCTTCTCCACTTACCAGATTCAACACAGTCTCGACGATGTCCCGATTGCTGACCTCTCCGACCTGGATGAGTCCGATCAACACAGCGAACTTCATGCGGATGTTGCGGATCGGAACCGCGGTGTTGATGACTCCAGCCGGCAACACAACGGAGCCCGAGTCGGACACCATCGCGTCCCTGCCGGCCGTGGCTTCTCGCTCCACCAGCGGCCCCGTCAGTGGCTTATCGCTCGCCATTTCCAACCAAAATCCAGAAAATAAGGAGCGGCCGCCTCGGCTCTCACCTGTTTCGCGTCACCGCCTGGTTTTGCACCCGCATCAAAATTTAATTAGCGAAAAAGAACAACAGAAACCGTTACACAGACCGATGAGCAGAACATACGAGGACCAAAGCGCAATTTCGATGCCTTCTGTGAATCGGTCCTTAAACGCTCTTCTTCCTCTGTTCTAACTGATCTAAAAAATCCAGTGAAACGACGCGTTCTCCGGCTGTGTGGTCCTGCTCAGGACGCCATGTTCACGCCCCCTGGCTGCGGTAGCGAGCACAGCGCCTGCGCGGTAACCATCTGCTCAGAGGGCTGGTCCTCAATCCCACATACATTAGTTAATATAGTGCGCTTAGTAGTCTATAAAATAATTGATTTTATAGTCTGTATAGTGCACTTATCTGACAAAATGGCAAGCAATTAGAGGTGGAGCCCATAAAGGTGTGGACCACGAAGGAACACGTGCAATATCTGATATTAATAGTAACCAAAGAATAGACAAATGATAGGTTTTGGTAACATTTATGAAGTCTGTTTCTCTGTCACTCAAACTCACACACTTTATGTTGCTTTAAGTCCAAAACTTGTACCTGTGTCATGTGGATTGGTCCAGCACTAGCATGTATATCTAAGGTTCACTATCTGAGGTTTACTGTCAAGATAAAGTAAGGCCCATTAATCTGTGAAACTGGAAATTGTTTGAACATCTGAATAAGGTAAAAAAAATCTTATTCTCTGACTGGACTATTGGCAGCAGTAATAATTTTCACAATAAATCATCACTTTGCAAATTTTAGCTTTGCAATTGCTTCATGTTGCAGCCCCAGGGATTCAAAACCCTGCTACTAATGCTCTTAGCTTTTGCCAGCAGCACCCGCTCTACCGAATAAGCTATAAGCTTCCGTGTTTTTCACCTGTAATTGTCTTTAATGATTTTTATGTTACTCTAATAAGACATTCAGTTTTTTTTTAATCACTTTTATTTTTAAAAGCATCATCCTTGTCAATTTCTAGTCACAAGCATATGTGAGATAAATTCGATCACAGTATTTGACATCAGGGACCTCATACTGAAACTCATCTTGACTTGGTAAAGTGGATAACCAAAGATAATTTACAACAATTTACAGCTCCTTAATGAGGTGTCAGTGAATAAATAAAAAGGAAAAAAGTTTCAAGAAACCTCCAGGACGAAGAAAAATGTTTTCACAATAATAATCTTACTTTTGCTGAAATATTTGAGCAGCTATGGAAGACTCTTGACGTTTCGTCCTCCAAAGGTGCATCAACTTGACTTAAGAGAAACCTCTTTCTAATATACACTCCCTGGCCAATTTATTAGGTTGGCCTTCAGAACTGCTCTAATTCTTCGAGGCTTACTTTCAAAAAAAGAGGGTATTCTTTATTCCATGGTTGTAGCAAGTGGTTATTTAAGTTACTGTTGCCTTTCAATGTCTGTGAAGACCCTGGCCAGCTGCTTAATGCATGTCCTAAGAAGACATCCAGGCAGTTCTTCCTAAAATGCACTGAAGCATTTTAACACAAGATATTAACAAGCAATTGAAACATTGTACCTAATAATGTAGCCAGTAAGTGTATGTTTTATTGTACATGAACATATATAAACACACAAGCACATGAAAATGATCATCTTAACACTTTTGCTTAACGCTTTGGATCTGTGTGTGTGTGAAGGAGCTCATGAGCCCATGCTGTGTCTGTACAGAGACACATGCTCCAGTGCGTTTTCGTCAATGTCGCATGAAAAGTATATGCATGTGCAGTCACAGGTGGCAGCTCATAGATTTGCTTTGCAGAACGGATTAAAAAAAGGAAGACAGGTACTAAAAAACTAAATTAAATCATTTTATATAAAGAAGAAAACAGACCTCTCTTTTTGTGTGCAGGTTATTCTTTGTGTGCATCTATTTGTGTGCAGGTTATTAATAAACAAAGTACCAACATATTTCAGTTTTAAACTTTATTCACACATTACATTTTGCATAATTCATACAGGGTTTGGGGCCAGCCAGTGCCCACCTGGCAACTCTGGGTGCAACTGCAGTAACAACCATATACATGGCGCCACTCCATCGTAGGGCACACATTGTAGGGTCTAGGTGTTAAGACCACTTAACACCTAGACAACAATTAAACTAACACACCTGTCTTTGTAATGCCGAAAGAAAGCAGAGCATCCATAGAAAACCTGAGCAAACACGGGTAGAACATGCAAACTCCACAAAAGAAATTTCCTGCAGACCTACTGCAGTGGTATTTTTTCGTATGCTTAGTGGGTCAGTGATCATTAATATACTAGTAAGAGTTGTTATATGTTAGGAAATCTAAACCATCTTCTCTGACCATTAGGCCTTGCCTACCCTAAATGTTTTCTAAAGTAATGCCACACTGGCCCATGACCTCTAAAAATCTTTTGTTTGCTTTGAATCAGGAAACAACGCAAGCACAAGAATCTTGGACTCAGGAAATGATGACCATTTCAGCTTCTCTGGGAGCTGAAATGACCATTTCAGCAGGATCTGTGTGTGTAGAGGGGCTTATGAGACCATGAAGTTTTTGTACAGGAACACATATTGTATGCTTCAGTGCATTTTCATCAGTGTCACATGAAAAGAATAAACATGTGCAGTCACATGTGGCAGCTCATAGATTTGCTTGCCACATAGTATTTTTAAACATGGATTTTAAATATCAAGACTGGTACAAAGAAACTAAATTATTGATCTTATACCTTTGTGGAAAATGCTATATCTCGGGAGTGAACATGGAGCAAAAAATCTTTTTTGGGTGCAGATTATTAATAAATAAAGTATCAAAATACTTATGTTTTAAACTTCATTCATTCATTATCTTCCGCTTAATCCACACAGGTTTGCAACTATGGGTACAAGGGCAGGAACAACCCTAGACAGGGTGCCACTCCTTCGTAGGGCGAACACACCCACACACACACACACTCATTCATACCCCACCCCATGATTTCACCTCAGACTACAGCGCTTTTGGTCCATGCTTTTGTTACTTCTAAGCTGGACTATTGCAACTCACTGCTCTACAGTCTTTCTAAAAAACAATACAGCAGTTACAGCTGATTCAAAATGCTGCGGCTAGGGATCGCATCCAATCGTAAACACGAGCACATCACCCTGGTTCTAAAGCAACTGCAGTGGCAGTGAATCTAGTATCAAATACTACTTCTGACTTTCAAAGCCCTTCATTGACTTGCTCCGGTCTACCTC
>JAOUQT010000007.1:6552287-6565084 GCA_025769995.1 Xyliphius kryptos | reverse complement strand
AAGGAGGCCTTACACCATACTAATAAATTATTGTGGTCTAAAACCAGGTGTTTCAGTTTCATTGTCTAACCCCTGTAACTCGTAATCTAAATTAGTTACTATGTAATTTTCTAAAGTTACATAAAGTTTTTCTAAATTAGATTTTCTAGGTATCTATGACAGCACTGCTGATTGGTGTATATATTCAAATGCTTTTAACTTGTGTTTGATACTGGTCTAAAAATATAGACTGGTATATGTTTGGTGTTCATACTTTTTTAGTTTCATTTAATAATATATTATTAATGTTTATTGTTTAATTTAATGTTTAAAATTGTGACCCTTTCATTGCTCTGCATTTCATGACTAAATAACAGCAGTTTGCAATAAGTTATTTTTACTGAGGACCAGGTCAGTTTGGAATACTAGATCAAAAAAAGAGCTTTCAAGTCTTGTGACCAAAGCATCCACGGAGCATCATACCGACTACTACGGTCCATATTATATTGCATGTGCATTACCTTTAATAGATTATGTCCAACTCTAAAGGGAATATCAGGATCATTTTTAATTCCAGGTGCCACAACTCCTGTTCCATATCCGTGCCAGGCCACGACAAATGGATTGTCCATTGTGATCCAAAATTTTACATCTGAGCCGAAGGTTTGAAAACAAAAATCTGCATAATCGCTGAACAGATTCGCAAGTGCAGGGTCGCTCCAGCCGCCGTATGCGCTCTGTAGACTCTCTGGTAAATCCCAGTGATAGAGAGTTACAACCGGCTCCACTCTGATCCGTTTTAATCCAGCGATAAGGTTTTTGTAATATTCCACTCCCTTTTCGTTGTAAGTACTTCTTGTACCGTTAGTGAAAATCCGTGGCCAGGAGAGAGAGAAGCGGTAGTGTGTGACCCCGAGTTGCTGGAGCGCACGCAGATCTCCCGCCATGTTGTGGTAACTGTCGCTGCCCACATCTCCAGTGACCACGCGACTTCCCGAACGCGTGAAAGTGTCCCATACCGACCTGCCCTTACCGTCCTTTTGCCACGCGCCCTCCACCTGATATGCGGCGGTGCCCACGGCCCATATGAAGCCGTCAGGGAACGTGTCGTAGAGGAATGCTTTATCCTCTGGATAAGGGAGTTTACTAAACCTGTCCCATGTGCGCAACCCGCCGCCTGGTTCCGCAGCGGTCCGCTTCCAAAAAGCGCACGCAGCTAAAACCAGGAAGAGGCACTGTAAAAAGATTGCACTCTGGAGCATGGCCATCTAAATAAAAACACCTGTAAGAATAAGCACTCTAACTGTAAGACTTAATGTTCGTGCTAAGGTTATATGTTAATAACCGACTGTTCCTTCTGTGCTCTTCTACCCCTAGTGGAGGTGTCAATCATTAACCGTGCAGTGCAGGTGTACGTTGGTGTCCAGGCACAGGGACACTTCAGTGCCCTTCATCAGCCTCCAGTGCGCAGTAATCAGTGTTTAAAGAAGCTAATGGGTAATTACCCAATAGCACAACTGACTAAACGGTCTACAGATGACTTTTACTGTGCCACTGGCTACATAGTGTTTGAGTTAAACAAAGGTTTAACAGTGTGCCTTGACATGCTTAAATACTGTGAAGCTGTAATTTCTAAATTCACATTTTCAGCTGCAAATAGTTTAGTTTAATCCTTATCTAAATAAAAAATGGCTATGGCAAGTTTTTTCTGAGTAAGAATCCTTTGTACTGAATTCATATAGTAGAAAATGCATGGTCAATATAATGTTTTCCATGAAATAGGCTATGTTAAATAAAATTATATTTTATTATTAAAATATTAAAATATAAAGTGCTATTTTTTGTATTTTAATTGAAAGCTTCTTCATCATTAGTGGGTCTTATATTCCCATGTCAGATAAAGACGGGAAGATCAAGTGTTGTATGTAAAAGTTCATAACACTATATTCTTGTTCATGATCTTATTAGACAGATGAGGTGGAAAAGCCTATAATATCAGAGCAGAAAGTTCATTTGACATTAGCTTCAGCAACAGTAACATGGACAGTTGAACATGGAAGATGAGTGCATATTGTCTAATCTATTAATCTACCAGATTTCCACAAAAGTAAAGACAGAGTGAAATCTTCAACAGATGAAACTGTATGTTCTTTCCAATGCTTTCCAATGATACTGCACCTTTGTGCTATTAATGTTTGGACTTTGTATGAAACATAACTCAAAACATATTCAATGATATAAACTACAAAGACAAGATATTTAATGTTTAAACTGATAAACTTGATTTGTTTGCAAATATCTACTCATGTTTAACAATACTCAAAAATCATTTGGGAAATGAGTAAACAGTTTGTTGAAGCTTTGTAGGTGGAATTCTATCCCATTCTTGCTTCAGTTGTTCCGCACTCTGGGGTCTCTGTTGTCATATTTTGTGCTTAATAATGTGCCACATGTTTTCAATGTGAGACAGGTCTGTAATCCATTCACATCACAGGTGTGTCATATCAAGATGCTGATTATACAGCATGATTATTGCAGGAAAAATGCCCACTCCAAAATGTGCAGTTTAATCACACAGCACAATAACACACATTTAGCAATTCTGAGAGACCGTGCAAATGGAAATTCTGCCTTGTTTTCTGAAATCCCCAGACTGCTCATACCAATAAATGTAAACTGCACATTTAAAGATAGAATGGCTTGATATTCCACACCTGTGAGGTGGATAGATTTTACTGAAAATATGGTGCAAAGATGCCATGGATGGGAACTGCTGCTGAACCTTTGGGGCTTTGTATACACAGTGTGCTGTGTTTTATTTAATTGATTATTATTTCTTTTTCTTTCTATTAAAGTGAATATAAAACTAAACTGTATTTTTTCTGAATGACTATTGAATAATTTCTGTGTGGCAAAATGTAGATTTTAAATGTTTGAATACTTTTTATATTAAAGATATGTGTAACGAACATATAGCAGTTTCATTATATTTTATTTCTGTGTATGTTTCATACACAGCTCGGAGTGCTGGGAGATAAAGAAACACAAAAAACAGGTATAATCCACAAAAGCACAGGGTTGGCACAAATGAGGGAAGCAAAATCTACTGATCCCAGAGACTCCAGCTTTAATGCTTCTAAGAAGGGACAAAAACAAAACACCACTAATGGCAGTGAAACTAACTAGGATATTAAATGCTGACTACAAAGCAGACTAGGACAGAAACAGACAACTAAGAAGACAGGCAATGTTTCTAACTTAGATACTGGTGTAAAGTAAACTAGCATGAACAGATCAACAGAGTTAACAGAGTATATAATAACAAAAAGTTATTTTGTCAACCTGCAACCCTCTCTTCTTGACTGCAGTTTAAATAGCACACATGGATTAGTCTTCCAGTTAGCGTTAGCGCACAATCTTAGTCTTCAAGTCTAGGCTGAAAACTTAATCATTTTTAGATGCTGTTGCCCGGCCACTCTTACAAGATCACTCAGGCAGAGTGGCTGGTTGCTTTATGTCTCAGGGCTCCAGATACACCTACTTGATTTTTGGAAGATAAAAATATTTTATCATTGCATTTATTTGCATTACCTAGAAATAATCAAGCACTAAAATAAAAGAAAGGTATCAATGGAAAGTCAGAGGCTAAAAAGGGCGCAAGTATATAATCATGGAAATGTTTTAGGCATTTATCTATAAAAAAAAAAAACATGTGTTTTTGTACTGTATCTTAATTAACTTTTTGCAATTACTCTTTAATTGTGAACTGCAGGATTGCAAAAGCATCATTAAAAAGAAGTGATGCTAAACGGTCTGTCCATGCTTATGTGAACTGCATGGTTGAGTTTATTTGTATAAGGTAGTGTACACTTCCCATTGTAGTTGCTCTTTTAATGAAATTGTAATGTTTGTTGTGACATCAAATATGCCATATACCGATCTAACAGACCAGCCATAAAGCGGACTGTCTTTGCTTGGGCTACTGTTAGCTCATTAAGCTGAATTGTTATAAAAAAGATAAAATATCTTTATTACTTCTTTACTTGTCATAATGAAAGAAGATATTCATTTTTATAACTGTTACAATGCCTATCTAGAACGAGGGAATAACGTGGTACAAATGCCACAGTTACATTTTAAAAGTTAAAAGGTTATATTTTTAAGTCATGTTGTTTAACTCTGTTGAAGTTATCAGTTAGAATACTTAACCAAAGAAAAATGTCATTCTAGGTGAATTGGAGAAGTTAAATTGTCCGGTCTTATGCCAGAAAGGGTGAGGGTTGCGTCAGGAAGGGCATCCGGCGTAAAACATGTGCCAGATCCTAATGTGAGAAACTCGCTGTGGCGACCCCTGGTGACAGGGAAAAAAGCTGAAAGATGAAAAAAAATGATGCACTGTAACAGTCACCACACAGACTCTGTCCAATGTCTAGAACAAAGGTTTTCAAAGAGGGGAGATACAGGTGGGCCACAGCAAGTTGGAGGAAAAAGTAAAAGCAAATAAATTAATAATTTATTAATAAATTAATTTAATACTTAAAATTTAAAACATTATATTTTTGTTATGTGTGTCGCATAGTTCTTCGATTTATTATTATTCTTATTATTTTACCCACTTGAATATACATTTCACGTCCTATAGTTGATGAGGAATCGCATGGGTCTCATAACAAAACGGCCGTGAATGTATGTGCAAAGTGTCCGTGTTCAAAGATAAAAGATTTCTGTAACCGGGTGCCCGCTGTGCCTGTTTTTGTGCCCAAAATTTTCCAATGAACTAACATTGCGCTGATATTCACATTGCTGTAACTCGGTCAATTTTTGAGCCACAAACACAAAATTCGAAATGCTCGGACCCAGGTGCAGCTTGAGTCATCGTGTTAACAGATGTCATCATTACAGAGTGATCACTCTCAGTTTTCTGTGTATCACTCTTCATAAATCACTCATATACTTACAATGTTAAAAAGATCAAAGACACTCTATCCTGCACTCTAGACAAGTCAGTTTTTGGAATAAAACAAAAAATTATTAATTTCTGTAGCATAAAATTATTTTAGTTTGACCTAGAAACTCAATTAAATCTTTAAAATGTAGACATGTCTTCTCTATGAGGATATAAAAAATCTTATAAATGGACGAATTCCCATTGATGTCTTTTACCACCCCGCTTTTCTTGTATAACACACACACACATTAATGTCATTAATGGTTATTAATGCTTGTTAAATTGAATAGTTAAAGTTGCAATGCAAATGCAATAATTACTTCTACAATAAATATAAATTCATTTTTATTTAGATGGTTAATTTATTTATATGAAATTCTGTTACAGAAGCCAATTTTCATTGTGTTTAGTAAGCACTTGACATATGAGCCTTAGCTGGAATCTACTGGTATATGCTGGAATCTACTGGTATATGCTGGAATCTACTGGTATATGGGGGCCTTGTCATGAAAAGGTTTGCGAACTCTTGAGTAGAAGATTATATAGGAAGACTAGTACACACCATTTTTGAGAGAAAATGGATGGATGAAAATCAATGTAGCCACAGGCACTGGGTTGCAGATTAGAATATAGGGACAAGATGTTTGGCTATATAGAAAACACACACTGGTCATAACGCCGTGACACTGACACAATCAGCAGTGTTTTTCTCGTGTAGAGACAGATATATAAGAATCATCAATATTATTTATCTACATCTACACAAGAAAAAAAGCAAAGTGCTGGTTGGCCTCGTAACCCCCTCCATAATAATTCATGTCTTCGTAGAAAACAGTGTTACATCCTGTGAAAAGTGCAATATAAATCTAAAAGGGAAACGCGTCGGATTGAGTTCAGGTTATTGAACTGGCTTGTTAAGCGCCTCACACCTGCTGCCAATCTGCTCATCAGCTCCTCACTCTAACAGACCAATTCACTCACCGAGACACGCAATAAGTAAGCAACGTGTGCAGGTTGCACATACAGCCAGCTCATTGCCATGGAAGCATTAACCTTTTCTGCGTATAACTTTGGCGGTTATCCTGGTTATTTTCCCTTGTACCATGGGAACACTAAATTTATACCCCAAAATTGGAAGAAAAAGTGTACTTTTGGTGGTATGCCTGATATTCCTGACTATTTCGAAATCTATAAACGTGCTCAGTTAAAAGCTATTTTTTCTCAGGTGAACCCGAATTTAACTCCCCGCTTGCGCCAGGCTAACACCAAAGAGTTCGGGGTCCAGGTTAATCCGAAAGTAAACGCCACAGTTCAGTGCTCTCTCGGTCCTAAAACACTGTTTTATCGAGAGAAGTGGGACTCTCCGAAAACCAGCAGTCCACTCAGACCCAGACTTCCCAGCACCCCGGTAAACACCGTGCGTTTCTCCCGCTCCGTGGCCATTTATTCCCCGGTGTTTGACCGAAGATTTTTGCCAGTGGCGGCGCGCGCTGATGAAGCGTGCTGTGACGTACCGCTGGGTGTGATTGAGAAACAGAGCAGAGCAACTGAAAGGCGCAAAGCGGAGGCTAAAAATGCGCTTACAAAGGAGGGCCAGTGTTTTTCTATAAATGGTCGTTTTAACTTTCAGGTTTGTTAAACTGGTTTTATTTTGATGCAATTTTAAGCCTATATGCATCTGATCTTGTATCCCTTCTCTAGTTTCTGGAGCAGAAATATGGCTATTATCACTGCAGCACATGCAGCATTCGCTGGGAGAGCGCTTACGTATGGTGCATCTCAGGAACATGCAAGGTAACCAACCCAGTAAAACAAACTTCTCTGGCGGGGTTTTGACCTCTTTTTGGTTTTCACTCTGCCTTAAAATATGGCAGGGGTGATTTAAGTATGGTAGTGGGGGTTAGAATTGTAACGTAGTGTATGGGAGCAAGTACTTGTAGGAAAACCGTGCACATGAAAACGGCTACACAATGCCTTCAGTTGCACCCTTACTCTAAAGCTGTGGATGCAAAATGACCACGGATTTCTGCTGAAGAAATTTTGCAAGCAGAACTTTGCGGAGTTTTAAATTTGGTAAACTGGACATTGGTTTCCTTACATAGGTGATGCTACTGCTTCAGTAACAATAAAGGTTCTAACTGTAGCCTTGTATAACCATGACACTTCAGATCTGTTTAGTTGTAATGGCATAAAGTAGACTGGTACACAACTAAGAAGCTGGATTAAATAGTATGTTGGTATGTAACGTAACCTAACCCTAGGTTTTGTCACTGCCTTTTTCGTAAAGCGATGTAAAATTCAAATGTCATGTATGAATGACCCACATGAACATTCATGGCCTTATTGGCACTTTTGGATGTAAATGTATTTAAAAATGAATAACGTGTTGCTTTCTTTACATTCTATCAGGTTTACTTCAAGCAGCACTGCAGAAAATGCCAGGCTGGATTGAACCCATACAGAGTGGAGTCTATTCAGTGCCAGGTTGGGACTTGCCCGGTTTATTAGCCTTTCCTTGGTGAGCATGGGCTTTTTCATTTGGAAAAATTTCATAAATACATTTGCCCCTTAGGTATGTGCACAGATTCGCTGCTGCTGTGATAGGAAGCAACGACACATTGACATTCGCCGTCCTCACCGCCAGGATCTGTGTGGCCGCTGTAAGGGCAAGAGGTTGTCCTGCGACACCACCTATAGCTTTAAATACATAGTCTGACTGTCCACAACTGATCTTTTATAATATTGATGCCAATTAACTTTTGTATTGTGTATATTAAACTTAATAAATGGTTCTGCAGCATAATCATGACTTGCCTCAGTGAGTGATGTTTTGGGCTGTAACCTTTTTAAGCATTTAAGATGTTACATGTTTTGAGAATTGGTTTGCAATCTGGCACATTTTACCTTGTACATCTCTCGAACATGTATGTCAGACATATTTCCTTGTCTATCACGCAAGCATCTTGAGCTTTTGTCTTGAGGAGGGAATATTTCTTGGGGGGGAAAATACTTGCATGCACTTTGGTAAAATTAAGGCAATGAACAGGTCTATTCCTAGACATGTTCTGCAGTGTTTTCTGTTTGAAAAGGCCATCGTCATTAATGGAATATCATTGGTCTTTTAATTGGTGAGTATCTATGACTAACTAGGAAGGTGTAACATGTCTTATAGCCACACAAGGTTTTCCTGCAGAATGTTGGCCACACACCATCTGTCTGCTTGCCATTTTCCCATACTGTGTCATGGTATGTTCTTTTATTTATTTATTTTTTTGATGGTTTCTTTGAACTTGTTACACACTATTGCTATTAGTTTAGTTGGGTTATTAGAAATGTGTTTAATGAGATTTTCAACGCTTTGCTTTAGGAGGTTCACATGTACTGTTAGGACCCCATTTATAACTCAAGTTTTTAGTAGTTTGAAGTTTTGTGGCATTTGATGGGGGGGGTCGGGTTAAACTTGTTTAGACTTTGGTGCTGTTCTCCCACAGCAAGAAGGTCCTAGGTTTGATCCCCAAGTGGGAAGGTTGGGTAATTTGTGTGGAGTAATTAATTGCTCTCCTATGCACATGAGGGTTATCTCCGGGTGCTCTGGTTTCATCCCCACAGTTCAAAAACCTGAATTGTATACACACTATATTAGAAAAAGTGTTTGTCAGCTTTCACATGCATAAGAACTTAAATAACATCCCATTCCTAATTTGTAGGGTTTAATTATAATGCCAGGCCACTGTTTTGCTGTTATGACAGCTCCAACTCTTCTCGAAAGGCTTTCCACATGGTGTAGTAGTGTTAATGGTATATTTTGACCGTTCTTCCAGAAGCATATTTGTGTGGTCAGACAATGATGTTTGACTAAAAGGCCTGGCTCACAGTCTCCACTATAATTTATCCCAAAGCTGTTGTATCTGTTTGAGGTCACTGTGAAAGGCAGGCCAGGTCATTTTTTCCACATCAAACTCATTCCTTCATATCTTTGACTTTGATTTTTTCTCACTGGTGCTGTGACTGTAAAAATGTTTGGAACACCTGAATTCAATGATTTTTTGTGTGAATAATACTTTTGGCAATATATTGATATATATATGATTATAATCTTATTAAGAACCTTGCTCTTAATATACAGGGTGGGCCATTTTTATGGATGTACCTAAATAAAATGGCACTGGTCAGTGATATTAACTTTCTGTTTGTGAGACATTAGAATATCTTATGGGGAAAACTTTTCACGATGGATGATGACCATGGCACCATTTTGAAGTTTAGAATTATTGAGAATTTCAGAAGAAAAACAATGGTGTGCTTTAATGTAACTTTATTCTTACATGAGTTATTTACAAGTTTCTGATCACTTAAAATGTTTGAAGTGCTGCCCATTGTGTTGGATTGTCAATGCAACCCTCTTCTCTCACTCTGCACACACTGATAGCAACACCGCAGAAGAAATGCTAGCACAGGATTCCAGTATACGTAGTTTCAGGTGCTGCACGTCTCGTATCTTCACAGCATAGACAATTGCCTTCAGATGACCCCAAAAGTAAAAGTCTAAAAGGGTCAGATCCGGATCAACTGCCCCACGATGACCAATCCACTTTCCAGGAAACTGTTCACCTAGGAATGCTCGGACCTGACGCCCATAACGTGGTGGTGCACCATCTTACTGGAAAAACTCGGGGAACCTAGCTTCAGTGCATAAAGAGGGAAACACATCACTCACTGAGGCAAGTCATGATTATGCTGCAGAACCATTTATTAAGTTTAATATACACAATACAAAAGTTAATTGGCATCAATATTATAAAATATCAGTTGTGGACAGTCAGACTATGTATTTAAAGCTATAGGTGGTGTTGCATCATCATGTAGCAATTTCACGTATTCAGTGGTCTTGAGGTTTCTATTGATGAAGAATGGCCCCACTATCTTTGTACACCATATACCACACTATATTATCAATATTTGTGTTCCAACAGTCTTGGAGGGATCTATCCAATGTGGGTTAGTGTCAGACCAATAGTGGTGGTTTTGCTCGTTAACTTCACCATTCACATAAAAGTCTTCCTCATCACTGAACAAAATGTTCTCTGTAAACTTTTCTGCCTATTCTGCAAATTCAGTGCGCCGATCTGGGTCATCCTCGTTAAGATGCAGCAGCTGAAGTTTGTAAGGGTGCCATTTGTAAGTAGCTAATATGAGTAACTAATATCCGCCGAAGGGATGTTCGAATGGTGACATGCGGCGAGTGCTACATTGTGGGCTCTTGCTGAATGAAGCTAGGACATCCACAGATGTTTCTTCATTAGTGAACGCAGTGACCTTTTCCTGCGTTCACATTTTGGCAAATCCAAAACTGAACCAGTTTCAAACTTGGCAAGCAGTGAGCTAACTGTAGCATGGGACATAGGTGGTTTCGGAGGGTGTCTTGCATTGATGCTGCAATAGTGCAATGACTCGGGTACTAAATTCACCAGACATCAACGCAATTTCTATTCGCTCCTCATGTGTTAACCTCTGCGAAATGTCAATGGCTGTAAACTAAGAGAAGCTTGTAAACAACTAATGAATGAATAAAGTTACATTAAAACCAATCACATCATTGTTTTCTTGTAAAATTCCTATGTTCGATGACTCTCTTCATATTGAAAAAACTAAAGTTGGATCCAAAATGGCCGACTTCAAAATGGCCGCCATGGTCACCACCCATCTTGAAGTTTTCCCCCTTGCATATACTAATGTGCCACAAACAGGAAGTTAATATCACCAACCATTCCCATTTTATTTGTGTATCCATATAAATGGCTCACCCTGTATAACATATAAACAATTACAACATTATATTTTTATTGTAAACAATAAATAATTAACATGCTGTCATATAAACAGTGTATCTGGCAATTATTCACAATACTTAACGTTTTCCACATTTTATGCCACAGTCGTATTCCAAAATGGATTCCAAATGGATTAAATTTCTCTCTAAAGTCTACTAAAATACCCCATGATGTCAAAGTGAAAAGTGTTTTTTTTTAAACATTTTGCAAAGTTATTAAAAATAAAATACAAAAATATAAAATAGATAATAACAGCATTTGCTCAACACTGGGTCAAACACCTTTAGTAAATGGCCATTTCAGAACTCTCCAGAGATTTGAGCTCTGGTTGGGCCACTCAGGGACCTTCACAGATTTGTCCTGAAGCCACTCCTTTATTATCCTGGTTGGATACTTATGGCTTTCCTGTTTGAAGATAAAGTGTCACCTACGTTTGAGGTAAAATGTTATTATCAAGGTTATTATCTGTTAACTGCTGCAGTCAACCCTGATAAGTCTCCCGAGTCCTGATGCTGATAAACATCCCAACTTTGTCATCATCATCAATTATTTTGTGTAGAATTTTTAGGGACAGATTAAATGAATTTCTTTTATGGATACTCATTCTGGGTACTCTACAAGTGCATCTCAACAAATTAGAATATCATCACAAAGTTAATGTATTTCATTAATTCAACACAAACAGTGAAATCCATACAAAATTAGAATTAAAATATGATATAAGACCAACTGAAAAAAAGATTTTTAATGCAGATATGTTGGCCGACTGAAAGTATGTACATTCAATGCACTCAATAGTTGGTCGGGGTCTTTTTGCATGAATTACTGCATTGTTGGGTATGGTGGCTTTCATCTTCCTCTTGAATCTATGGGGTATAGGTCTGGCGAGTTTGCTGGCCAATCAAGCACAGCAATACTGGTTATTAAAGCAGGTATTGGTACTTTTTGCAGATTGGACAGGTGCCAAGTCCTGCTAGACAATGAAATTTTCATCTCCAAAATGTTTTCAGCAGAGGGAAGCATAAAGTGCTCTAGAATTTCCTGGCACTTTGGCTTTGATATAACACAGTGGACCTATAACAGTAGATAACATGGCTCCCCAGAATGTCACTGATTGTGTAAACTTCACAGTAGACCTCAAGCAGCTTGGGTTGTGTTATCTGTCGAGTATTCCTCTAGGCTCTCAGACAATGAATTCCAAATAAGATGCAAAATTTACAAGGAATTTACAAATTTACAAGGATTCTTCAAGCACTGACACCAGCAGTAGTCCACTCCTTGTGAATTTCCCCCAAATTTTTTACTGGCCTTTAGTTGAAGCTCCTTTTGATGATGCTGTCATCCCGGTTGCTTGTGCATCTTTTTCTACTATTTTTTTTTCTTTCACTCAACTTATCATTAATATGATTGTATACAGCACTCTGTGAACAGCCAGCTTCTTTATCAAAAGCATTTTGTGATATACCCTCCTTGTGGAGTGTGTCAGTGACTGCCAGCGTCTTTCCCATGATTGTGTAACCTACTTAACCAGTCTAAACATGGTTTATGGGCATGCTATTAAAATCCTACACATTACACTGTGAAGTACAGTATTGGTAATGTTTTTTGAAATTATTTTATATTTTAGGCAATACAGGTGACAATTAATTAGTCTTCTAGATCTTTATTTCTTCATGACACTTTATAGCACAACACAAATTACTTCACAAAAGCTGTAAAAGTAACTATATACAAAGTGTAAAACCCCTAAACTAAGAAAAGCAATGTACAGTGTCTGCTGGCGTGCACATTTCTGCTCAAAAATATCTGAGCAGCAAACAAAGTATTCAATATTATTTTCCCCATTTAATTTAAATACTTATCATGAAAATATATCATGAAAAAGTTGATTTATTTTCATAATTCCATTCAAAAAGTAAAACTTGTACACAGACTAATATACAGGGGTTAGACAATGAAACAGAAACACCTGTCATTTTAGTATGGGAGGTTTCATGGCTAAATTGGACAAGCCTGGTGACCAATCTTCATTAATTGCA
>JAOUQT010000007.1:6441478-6460315 GCA_025769995.1 Xyliphius kryptos | reverse complement strand
CTGATGCTGCCTGGCCGCTCAAGGAGGAGGAGTCCCCCACTGAGCCTTGGTCCTCCCAAGGTTTCTTCCTAAAATAATACATTACAGGGAGTTTTTTCTTGCCACTGTTGCTTCGGTTTGCTCTCTGGGGGTTTAGGCTTTGGACTCTGTAAAGCTGCTTTGTGACGACACACTGTTGTAAAAAGCACTATATGAATACATTACTTGAACTTGAACCAAATGCAAAAGTGACCAAAGCATCAGCCAGAAAGGATGCACTCCTTTATAGAGGGGGGGTCTTGTTAAGTGTCTCTCATTTCTACCTGTTGTCTGTTCCATTCGCACAACAGCAAGTGAAATTAATTCACAATCAGTGTTGCACACTAACTGGACAGGTTGATTTCACACAAGTGTGAATGACATGAAGTTACATTGTGTTGTTTAAGTGTTCCCGCTATATTTGGAGCAGTGTATATAAACTCCAAAGCCATCACTCATTCAAAAACAATTGCATTTTCAACTATCACATTGTTCTAGTTCTTGACCGTAGTGCAGCATGGGTATTCTGCTAGTTCTGCTCCATATAATACAAAATGGATTAGAGAGGATGTAGTCTGCGCCAACAATAGAAATATTAAATAAAAAAACAAAAACCAGCACTTCTTTACAAGTCATACAAATGGTCTCAGTGATTCATCCATTTAAATGCAATGATCACAAATTTATACATCACAAAACAAAGCTCTGGCTTTTACATTCATGCTCTTAGATCTGTATACAGATCTCTGCTACCTAGTAACACACTTCATGTGGAACACTCACCTCGCTGATAACTGACAGCCTTTAAGCTGTGCATAGAGACCCGGTTTGGTAATCTCTGATTAGTTGAAGTTAATTAGTTTCTACTGTTTGTTGACGTCCCCACAGTGTTTTAATGAGGTGCTTATCTTCTCATTAATCATTTTGGGTGCTGAACACATTTCATTTATAAGCCAATGTTTTTATCTCCCATTGCATTTAAGGCCTTTGGATATAAAAATATGATTCTATTATTATTGTTATTATATATTTTTATTAGTATTTTGGATTTAGAAACGTCTTTTTTGCTGTTGTGCTGCTGTATCAGTGTTGGAAGATGCATACTTGCCTCCTCTAAGCCTGAAGGACCAGGTGGATTTACAATGGTCAGCAGTGGTGAGGTATTAACAGGTTGGTCTTCCCATGTGATAGTCTTTTCGTCTTGAATTGATTGTTGCTGCACTGCCGCCCTCTGCTCTGGGGAATGGGAGCTCCAAAAGCCCGATATAGCCTCGGTTACTCCAGGTAATGTCATCTGGTCTGCAGTGAGCTCGCCACTGCTCGACAGGAAATTCAGAGTCTCTCTGTGGGGTGGGGGGGGGGGGACAAAAAATCTGAGCAATGGGGGTCACCTTCAGCCAAAAGCAGGCACGGGTGTATTATTGTTTTTGAATCCTCCTTATTAGAATTAATAAACACTTACTATGAGTATAATTAGGGACCTGCAGTATTTATTCATGCATTTATATAATTAGCCAATCATAACTCAGCAGTACAAAATGTAACATCACACACGTGCAGGTAAGGGTCATATCAATCTCCAAAATTGGAATAAAATGTGATCTCAGTAAATTTGATTGTGGCAGGATTGTTAATGTCCAGGTTCGAATCCCAATCTGGGTGCAATTCCCATGTTCTCTACGTTTTTGTGTGGGTTTCTGTCAGTTTTTATTTTTTGTTTCTTTCCACAGCTCAAAACATGGATTTAGAGTAATTGTTGGCTCTTAATTGCCCCTATATAGTGTGTGTGTGTGTGTGTGTGTGTGTGTGTTCATGTGAGTGAGTTAGTGTGTGCCCAGCGATAGATTGGCACCCTGTCCTGGGTGTATCAGCGTTCGAAAAGTTCTCCCCTGGCTGGGCATGGAGAAACCCCCTGCAATCCTTGTTTTGAGGATCAAGTGGATGATAATAAATTGATGACTTTTTTTTTTTTTACGCCCGGGTGGCGAGCATGTTTACAGCACGTCTCACTAAAGCCACTCACTGATTTGCTTATTTGGCAGGATAACTTTCTTTAATTCTGTCTTCATTAAAGTTTTCTGGATGCAAAGTGGTGTTGTTAGAACGGACACATTTAGTCAGATGTCTTCTTTGCTGTTGATGTGCAACTCGTAGCATGCATTGCCTTACGTTAGCATTGCCTCACATTGCTGTTTTAGCTGCTCTTCTGTCATTAATACTCTACGGCGTCTTTGAGCTTCAGCATTAAGTGCATAGGGGCTGAGGTGGTGATTTTGGCACTGGCTGCCACACCCCGCGTGTTCAGGTAGTGGTTTGGGACGGGTAAAGGGGTATAGTCGTCCCGTGTCATCCCCTCCATTGTTACCATGCACCAGTATTGTTACCATCCATCAACCTGCATGCCAATCACTATCGAGTTTACACACCATGCGCCCCACGTCATCCCCTCCACTGTTACCATGCACCAGTTGCTACCGAGATCACACACGCAAAGCGCCCCACATCACCCCCCCACCACCACCCCACTCTACACCCATGTGCCAAATGAGATGACACACCCAAGTGCCTTTTAATGTATTATAGATAAATAGTGCCTAACTGCTATAAATATGTGTGTGTTTGACAAGCTCACCCCTCAAATTCCTGAATATTAGGATAGGAGGAATCTGAAGATTGGGACTGAAGGATTTCATTCATTTCTTCATCAGCAGAAACTTCCTCACTGCTATCAAGAACTCCATCCACACCAGACACATACGCCTTACCGCTGTACAAACTACTCATGGAAAGGATGGTAAAGATACAGGTTATATTTGTGTTTACTGGCAAAATCGAAGTAAAGCATTTCTTCTAGTCCTGTTGTCCTTAAGCAAACACATGCCATTCTACTTATATTCATTTCACTTGTGATATATAAACTTATAGGTAAAGACTGAAGGACATTATTTAATTGTGTGTTTCTGCATCTCACCAAACGAATCACCTCCAAGCAAACATTCTCAGTGAAACAGGCGATGTTAAGCACGGCAGATAAATCTTGTCAATGCCACTAACTCTAACCATGTAATACATTACCGATGCTTTAAAATCCCCTCAGTCTCACAGTAGAAATTAGGATGCATCTTACAGGAAAGGAAAGTATTTGCTGCCACCTAGTGGCAGTTTGCAATAAAAGAAAAACTTACAAACATTCGGTATACATTCTCCTGTACTCTGCTCGCACTTCCTCCAAATTTTGGGGTCCTTTGTCAGCAGCCAGATAAATTCCTACCAAGTGCAACAATAAAATAAACCTAAAAATATGGTGTTTACAGTACTGTGTGTGGGGTACTTCATTGTCCTTACTCTTCATTGTTAGGAGTTTGCTGAGATAAGCCTCCTTCTCCAGGAGAAATTCTTTAGCGTGGCTGAGAACTTTCCACTGTGGACGAAATCATCGCCGTTACATCAAATTGAATTCTGATAATATTTATTACGTATTTACAGATTATAATCACATGTGAATATTTACATTAACACACTCTTCTAGGCGGCACAGTGGCTTAGTGGTGAGCACGTTCACCTCTCAGCGCTGGGGGTTTCCGGTTCGAATCCCGATCTGGGTGGAGTGGGGGATCAAATACTTATTTCCGCCACTGTGCGTGTAATGTAATTCATGTACAGAGCTGTGAAAAATATATGTACTTTTTGGAAAAATTGAACACTTAAATCTTTAAATATAAGAAAGATATTGGAGATGATCATTTTATTTATTTGTAGAAAAATGTCCTATCAACCAAGTCCTATAACAACATCTTGAAGATATTTGGGAAAATATTCTGTGCACTGACAAGACAAAAATGAAACTTTTTAGAATGTGTTTGTCATAATAAATCTGGTGTAAAACTAACAGCATTTTTATAGGTCATAACTTTTGCTTTACTGTTTTAGAGCCTGGATGACTTGCTGTCTTATCAAAAAATCCTAAAGGAGAATGTTCAACAATCGGTTCATGACCTTAATTAAGCTAAGGTGTTCATGAATTCATGGTCAAAAACCAGCCAATGTGGCTAAATGAAAAATTTGAATAAATCTGCAAAGTAAATTAAGCAAGGTCGGCCCATTTATAGTGGGGCAAAAAAGGTTTTTAGTTAGCCACTGATTGTGTAATTGAGAAAGATGAGAGAGTTCTGTAATTTTCAATATTGTATTTTTGGACACACAATACTTTGTAACATAACCTTTGTTAGCAATAACAGAGGTCAAACCTTTCCCCCTAAGTTTTCACCAGGGCTGCACATAACAGGTATTTGGCCCGTTCTTCCATGCAGTCTCCTCTCGGGATGTTTTAGGGCTGTCGCTGGTCAACACAGACTTTCAGTCCCTTCACAAATGTTCTATGGGGTTGAGGTCTGGAGACTGACTAGGCCACTCCAAAACCTTGAAATGCTTTTTATGGAGCCACTCCTTCATCGCCTGAGTGGTGTGTTTGGGATCATTGTCATGCTGGAAGATATTCTTTCTGACAAAATTCAGACGAGCGGGAAACAACGACACCTGCACTGCAGGATTTCAGTCTCTCTCAGCCTAGTGTGTTTCTGATTGTTGTTTCTGATTGTTGTTACTGATTGCCTTTGTTACTTACTGCAGGTGATTCATCGGGTCTCTCCAAGTAGTTCTGAGATTTTTGCTCACCATTTTCATTAGATTCTGCGTGGGGCCCCAGATCAAGGGAGATCATTAGTGGCCTTGTAGGTCTTTCATTTTTTTCCAATTGCTCCCACAGTTGATTTATTCACACCAACCTGCTTGCCGATTGTTGATACACTCTTCCCAGCCTAGTGCAGGTTTTGTCCTGGTGTCCTTTGATAGCTCTTTAGTCTTATTCATGGTTCAGTTTGTAGTCAGACTGTTAAAGACTGTTTTTATACAGATAACGAGGTTGAACAATTGTCATTAATACAGGTAATGAGTAGAGGACAGAAAAGCTTCTTATAGAAGAAGATTCAGGTTTGCAACAGCCAGAAATCTTGCTTGTTTGTGGATGACCAAATACTTATTTCCCACCATACGTTCCACCAAATACATTCTATTTAAAATCCTACAATGTGATTTCCATGATTTTGTTTGTCTCTTATAGTTGAAGTGTTCCTATGATGAAAATGACCTCTCTAATCTTTCTATGTAGGAGAACTTGTGGCACAGTGGCTGACTAAATACTGTTGAGCCCCACTGCAGAGAGGCAATTACTTTTTCACAGAGGTGGCCGGTTGAAATCATTAAAAAAAACTATTTTGTATTCACTTAGGTCATCTTAGTTTGATATTAACATTTGCTTGATTATCTGAGAAATGTAAATACGAGAAATAAACAAAAACATGTAAAGTGACAAATACTTTATCACAGCACTGTAATAGTGACTATGAGTTTGGGATATACTATTTTTTATACCTCCAGGAAGTAGCATATGAAAAAGTTGAAGACAGCGAGGGCCACTAGCAACAAGTTGAAGCTCGTATCAGTGATTTCAAACAGTTGCAGAAATCTGTGCACAGCTGTTCCAGGGTATAGGACCAGCCAGGCCATTAGTCCAAGTAGGACTGTCAGCACAACCACAAACCAGACTATAATGAGAAAGAACAATACAGGAAAAATGTTATTCTTGCTAATATAATATGTTAAAGAGACTATTGAATGTGTAGATGACTTGTAGTAGAAACATACTATATACAGTGCCTTGCAAAAGTATTCAGCCCCCTTGAACTTTTTAACCTATTGCCACATTTCAAACAAAGATTTAAATTGTATTTTTTTGTAAAGAAACAGCAACAAATGGGACACAATCGTAAAGTGGAGCAAAATTTCATGAATATTTTAAACTTTTTTTTAGAAATAAAAAACTGAAAAGTGGGCATGCAATATTATTCTGCTCCTTGCGTTAATACTTTCTAGCGCCACCGTTGGGGTATCGGTTTTGCACATCGAGAGACTGAAATTTTTGCCTATTCTTCCTTGCAAAACAGCTCGAGCTCAGTGAGTTTGGATGTAGAGTGTTTGTGAACAGCAGTTTTCAGTTCTTTCCACAGATTCTCGATTGGATTCAGGTCTGGACTTTGACTTGGCCATTCTAACACCTGGATACGTTGATTTGTGAACCATTCCATTGTAGATTTTGCTTTATGTTTTGGATTGTTGTCTTGCTGAAATAAATCTTAGACCCAGTCTCAGGTCTTTTTCAGACTCCAACAGGTTTTTTTCCAAAATGGTCCTGTATTTGGCTCCATCCAGCTTCCCATCAATTTTAAATATCTTCCCTGTCTCTGCTGAAGAAAAGCATGATCCTGCCACCATCATGTTTGACAGTGGGGATGGTGTGTTCAGGGTGATGAGCTGTGTTGCTTTTATGCCAAACATAACATTTCGATTTTGGTTTCATTGGTTTGGTGTGTCTCCCAGGTGGCTTGTGGCAAACTTTAAACTTTTTATGAATATCTTTGATAAATAGCTTTCTTCCATAAAGGCCAAATTTGTGCAACTAATAGTTGTTCTATGGACAGAGTCTCCCACCTCAGCTGTAAGTCTCTGCATTCCATCCAGAGTGATCATGGGCCTCTTAGCTGCATCTTTGATCAGTCTTCTCCTTGTTTAAGCGCAAAGTTTAGAGGGACGGCCGGGTCTTGGTAGATTTTCAGTAGTCTGATACTCCTTTCATTTCAATATGATTGCTTGCACAGTGCTCCATGAGATGTTTAAAAGCTTGGGAAATCTGGCTTTAAACTTCTCCACAACAGTATCTCGGACCTGCCTGGTGTGTCCCTTGGTTTTCACGATGCTCTCTGCGCTTTAAACAGAACTCTGAGACAATCACAGAGCAGGTGCATTTATATGGAGACTTGATTACACACAGTGGATTCTATTTATCATCATCAGTCATTGAGATCAACATTGGATCATTCAGAGTTCCTTACTGAACTTCTGGAGTGAGTTTGCTGCACTGAAAGTAAGGGGCTAAACAATATTGCACACTCCACTTTTCAGTTTTTTATTTCTAACACAAGTTTAAATATCCAATAAATTTTGTTCCACTTAAGAGTTGTGAAATGTGTCAAAAGTTTAAAAAGTTCAAGGAAGCCAAATACTTTTGGAAGGCACTGTATGTAGATAGCACTTTTAAATGTAAAACTGTTATACATTGCTGTGTAAACTGTAAAAGTGGTGCTTTAGCATAAAAAAACCCTTTTTAGGTCATTTAAATGACCTTTAATTTGACTTGACTTGTTTAGCAGACTCATTGGAACTTTCCCAATGCCACTTTCGTTTGCAGTGTGTGGTTTAATCATGCCACAATGTTCTCAGTTTCATTTATTAAGGACCTCCTAAGCAGAACTACAGCAAGCTGGCCTCACATTTAATAAGTGATGAAAACGACTGAAGAGGATTGCAAAACACACTGTGCTTACCTACAGACCATGCTGTACCTACAGTATGTAAAATATGGCAAAAGGGGCAGCAAAAAGACCCTAAATTTAGGCAGAATGAACAGTTTTGAAATTAATTAAACATTGCACTAAGAAATGATTAATCTTTTCATGATTCTACACATTTCTTAGCACAAGTTCACAATAAATATGCTCATAAATGTAAAAAAAAAAACTGAAACTGTGAAGATCAGCTTTTAGATTTAGCCACAACAAAAAAATAAATAAATAAATAAAATGGTGAATTTGCTAAATCTCACACTAGATAATATTAAAGTACATTGATTTTTATTCTATGATAATTAACTTTTGAATAGTACTGCCAACATACTTAACGATTAGCCTCGTTTATTCCATTGTGTTCATTCTTCTTTTGAGCCAGACTGAACTCAGGAAAAGCGCAACTGTATTTTTTTCACTAATTAACACCAAGCCAATCAATTGAGCTCAGGGTGCTTTAATTTGTAATTAGATAAGTAAAGTGTATGTGCCTTATTACTCATGGATTATATAAAACTAGCCACAGTGCCTGGGCTTTTGTTGACATTTTCTATAAACGGTGTAAACGTTAATTTCTGTGTAATTGGTCACACTGAAACAAACTCTAGGACACAGAAAGTGACAGTGATTAGTCCTTTGCCTTTGACAAACAAAACAAACCGATAAAGCATATCACGATAGCAAAGACACGCTAATACGAAGTGTTTTTTCCCCGATGTTTTTTAAAAACTGCATTTTGTACTTTAGCCACTTTGATTGTTAACAAACCTGGAAACCTGTTACTCAGCAATCAGTGTTTACTTTAAAAACCAGACTAGAATACGTCGCGGAAAACCAGTTAATTAACAATTTTGCTTTCAATAAACACATTTATAAATCATACCTTGTTTTTTTTATTATAGTGTGTTTGAAACCATTTTAGGAAAGCAATAAGGCATGAGAGGGCTTACATTACTGTAAATAAATCATAGAAAAAAAGTGGTGTTAACATCACCACCTCATTCCCATTATTTATTCCCAACAATGCACGCCCTTTTGGGCCTTATAGCGTTAATAAACCTCCGCAGTGTCCTAGTAAGTACATATATCAAATGGTAAGGCAGTTGAAGCAAAGGTGTGGATTTGTACAGGGAACACACACAAGCACACACTTAACTAAATATACACATAAACTGTTAAAAGATTACACTTAAGAACACTGGAAAGGTCCATCAAATCTTACCATTGTAGTAGAATGGCTTCTTGTAAGGGTAGCCTTTCGTCACAACCAAAGACATGATGATGTACTGAAATCCTGACAGAGCAAACACACTCGTATCCTCCATGTTTGGAAGATTAAGTGCCCCAATCTGAGTGGAATTCAGTGGAATGTACCTGAGAAGATCAAATCATCGTAAGTCATAGGTAAATCACAAAAAGCTCAACATCTAATGACGCTATTTTAAAAACGTACCAATTCTGTGATAGAGTAATAAGCAGTGCAGCCACCTGCCCAAAGACTAGCAGCATCATGTGGCAGAGTAAAGCTGACATAACTGGCACAGTCAGAAGACTGGCAGGGGGGCGCTGGAAATGGAGATCATTGCTTGGCCCACCTCGACCCATTACTATTGCAAGCACTGTTACCAGGGCCAAGTCAAAAAAGAGGAACTGAAAATCACCCAAATTTGTTTTCACCTAAAACGGCAGATAAAATACAAAAGCTATATTAATAATTCAAACAGAAATTATTATTGTTTGTGTTTTAGAGCCACCAGAGTCCATGGTTATGGTGGCTCGATTGAGGTGTTATCAATGTAGGTGGGGAGATATATATATATATATATAAAAATAATGTATAGAGTGAAGATGAGTGTGATGTTATAATAAAAAGGCAATAAAAAAGTATTACTGCTTAAAAGCCCTATATGTGCATAGACCATAATAATTCTTTTTTAATAAGATAAAAAAATAAACAGACAGTAAAAAAATATACTTACAGTGTATAGGATAAGTACAGAGGCAAACTGGATCAGGCTGTACAACGCCATGTATTTGAAAAGACTAAATGATGTAACTAGTGAGCACCTTCCCTCCCTATTCCAACAGAGCAGGGCAAATGGGTTACCATTTCATTAACCGATACAGGAAACTGTAGACTCTTAAATACAGAATCATAAAAAAACTGCTTACCTGATAAGCAGAGGCACACAGCTAATGTTGTCAGACTTGGAGGTAAAAGGAGAGGCAACTGAAGCCTCGGCTTCAGACAAAGAGACCCCAACATCAGCAGCTCTCAGAGCTCCACAGTCATTCGCTCCATCCCCACACATTCCCACACGGTAACTACAGAGGCAAGGAAATGTTTTATAGTTTAAATGTAGTTTCTAACATGGCCAATATGAGTAAATGAATATGAGAAATCCAATTTATTTGAATTTCTACTTGCTGGTCATAAAAAACAGGCATTCCACAAATTAAACATGAAAGTTTTTAAATAATGTTAAAGTGCAATGGTTTATTAGTTTATTTACTTCTTCAGTGTGTTATAAATCAACTTGAAATCCTGATGGCAGTTTACTGGTTTTGTTTACTAAAGCTGACTCAAGCCAATTATATAAAATTGTAAAGTGTACATATATAAATATGCGCATATAAAGCATTCACACAGCATAATTTAATAAAATACAAAACATAAAGATTAACTCATCACAAAGTATTTACACAAATGTATTGAATTTTAAAGCAAGAAACGACTAAGCCAATCAGATTTAAGGACCAGAACTACCTGTTTTATAAATAAGAATATATAACATGCAATAAAACACTTCCACAAAAAATATACTGAACTGTATATGACTTCACATACAATATTAATATAAAATCTTATTTTTGTACAGTGTAATAGATTGGTGCTCTAGTGTGTATCTGCCCAGCATCCAAAACTTTCTCCCCTGGATGGACATGGGGCCCCTAGTCCTTAGTATAGGATTAAGCGAAAGATAATGATTAAATGATATTTTGAACAATATTGATTTTTGTTCTTACTTTAGTTTCTGTAGAGCTTTAACCAGCTCAGTCTTCTGGTCAGGAGACATCCGGGCATAGACTGTGCCTCGCATTAGAACCTGCAGCAAACAGACAACTCACATCTGTTTCCAAACTATTTTGAGACTAACTACTCAACGTATTAATTTTAAAGCATTTAACAAACCTTTGGTAACTGCTCTGGAAAATAATCGCACAGTGCTGCAAAAGATTTTCCGTTTATAGCTAAATGATACTTAAAGTTGTTTTGGTAAAGACTCTAAAAAATGGAGAGAAAAAAAAATCTAATTTAACCATAGCTTCTAAATAGCACACACAAAATATATTACAAAAAGCATGTTTTATTGTAATCATTGGTACCCCAATATGCATTATAAAATGATAATTTTTGGTATATATCCATTCATTATTTAAGTTTTTACAGGTGGCTCAGTGGTTAGCACGTTCGCCTCTCACGTTCGGTTCAAATTCCAATCTGGGTGGACTTTCCATGTTCTCCCTGTGTCCGTGTGGGTTTCCTCCAGGTTCTCAGGTTTAATCCCACAGTCTAAAATCATGGATTCATTGTCAGATTAAATTAAACCTGACCTTCTTTAAAAGTGTAACGCTAACTACACTAGAAAACCTTTTGTTTGTTTTGATAATTTGATATGTCCAAATCACCACCAAAATACTTAACTTAATAAAAAAAAAAAGAAAGATATTGTCAAGATCACGTCATTTTATTTAAACCTGTGAGTTGAATTATAGTAGAACAGAAAAGATGACCTATAACCCGGGACTTTTGTAGATAAAATAATAAAAAGGAAAATGGTCTCAAATTTATTGTAATATTTTGTAATATAATGTTATAGGGCAGCACGGTGGCTTAATGGTTAACACATTCGTCTCTCAGCGCTGGGAATTCCTGGTTCAAATTCCAATCTGCATGGAATTTCTCTGGCTTCTTTGGTTTCCTCCCACATTCCAAAAACATGAATACAAGGTGAATTGAATGCTTTAAATTGCCCCGTAAAGTATGTGTTTGTGTGTGTGGCTGTGTGCCCAGTGATGGATTGGCACCCTGTCCTGGGTGTGACTGCCCAGCGCCCGAGACGTTCTTACCTGGATGGGCATGGGGAACCCCACCGCCACCCTATTACAGGATTAAGCGGAAGATGATGAATGAATGAATGAATGAATGAATAAATAATGCTATAGGAGGACACAGAGTTTAATTGTTGTTTTTATAAAACAGTAAATACATTCATTTTATTAATAACAATTGTATCACGATGGGAAATCATAATAATATGTACTTGTAAATGTATTATCAAATATATTAAACTGAAATTTTCTTCTATTGTTTAATACACCTAAAATTTATTTTTATCAAATTCAATTATTTCATAATTAAAGGGGGACATAAAGTAACTGGAATAGTGGAGAAATGTACAAAAAAAGGTTACAAAAAATATGGTAAGTGCTTAAATATATTTATTTATACAAATGTGTGTGTTTGTGCTAAACATTTATTTGTATAGTACAAAAACACATTTATATAAATAAATAAATAAATATTTAAGCACTACATAATCCAATATTGATACTGTACTTTGTTTGCATCTAGTGCCACCTGTAACTGCCCTGATATATGATCAGGGACATTTTCATAGGATCTATAGTAAAATATTAAAACAATATTTGATTAGGAACTGCTAATCTGTACAACGATCAAATAAATAAAAATACATTATAAAAGTATCAGTAACAAAAAATGTAAGTGTTAAAAAATATAATGTTAATGTAAAATACAAAATGTGAAACCTGTTCCAGCATATCCATGGTTGGTTGTTTGTTGATCGTATCACCATCTGATTGGCAAAAGTACAGTGACGCTGCTGAGTTGGCTACAGGGGGCGATGCTTGAACAAAAATGACTTCTTCATGTAAGGACATCATGCCACATGCTCGAGCTACATTCAGCGCTGTCAGAATATTGTCACCTGATGAAGAGAGAAGCGAAACCGAACAATTGTCACATGTAATGTCACAGGACGCAACTAGCTTGTTTTATTATTGGTACTGTATTTCTAAAATGTAAAACTGCAGTAAAAAAGTTTATCATAACAAAATACAAACAAAAATACTCCATTATAAAGACTGGAAAGAATCTAAATTATGAATACAAATAAAAAATTGGAATAAACCTAAATAGTTATACCTGTGACCATGACAGGCCGAATTCGGGCATGTCTCAGAGTACGGATTACACCTGCGCTTTCAGGCTTTACTTGATTCTTCATCACCAAAAGACCCAGAAACTGCAAATCCCTCTCCAGTTCTACCCTACCAACAATTATTAACAGGGTTTAATAACTTTAACTCTCAATAATGTCAACAAATGTGTACATAGAAAATCTTACACTAATTTACCTTACTACATAAGGACAACACAAATATGAGCACCCCAAAAATGAAATTGCTCATACCCACCATTTGCAATTAAAGACACAATTGATAATAACATAGAAAAAAAAATATTACAAAATAAGCTCTTTTTTTTTTTAAAGGTTTCATAAGGTCAAACAAAAGCTCCCCGCCCTGTCCTAAGTGTACCTGCCCAGCACCAGAATCATATCGAATTTCAATGATATTAACTCTGTAATGGTTTTAAACTTTATGATTAATTTCACGATATTTATAATAGGTAGTAGCTTCATATATGTACATATATGTTTGAAATATAAATACATATACAGTATGTTTGAAAAAAAAACATAAAAATAAGAAGTTGCCTCAGTTTGTAGCCATGTTTATTCAAAACATTTTTGTAAAAATAATTTTTTTGTTTAGTTGTGGGTGTGGCATTAAAACATCAGCTCCCCTAATAAAATCTGCACAATATAATTACAGCTACTTCAGACCATTTCCACTGCCATAACTCCCACAATCTCAGTGACATTTTGGCAAGCCCAAGTGCACAAATAGTGAATATGAACTACAAGCAAAAAAAAAAAAAACATTTTTATTAAATTGTTATCTTAAACTAAAATCAAATTTTGGTTAAAATATGTTTAAATAATGCAGAATTGGTCAAAATGAAAGTAATTGTACTGAAGACAGTACTTTTAGCAGTAGTTTTAGCGCAACATCGTATTTAACTGGGCGCACAGTGGTTTAGCGCTGAGGTTTCCTGGTTTGAATCCCAATCGGAGTTTCCATGTTCTCCTCGTGTCTGCGTGAATTTTCTCTGGCTTCCTCCCACAGTTCAAAAACATGGATTCAAGGTAAATTCAATGCTGTAAATTGTCTTATATAGTGTGTGTGTGTGTGTGTGTGTGTGTGTGTGTGTGTGTGAGAGACAGGTTGGTGCCATATCCTGGGTGTATCTGCCCAGCGTCCGAGACGATCTCCCCTGGTTGAGCATGGGAAAGCTCACGTGATCCTCATAGACAAATTTTTTTGCTTGTCAGTAAAACTCATTGATGGTGATGTGTGTCAGGGCTCTTTATATCACTGAAAGCAATTATACACCTGTGCTAATTAGTTTGGCAGGTGTGTCCAATTAAAGGCAAGACTACTTAAGGTTGTCCCACATTATTAAGCAGCCTACATTTTCAGCCAAAATGGGGGGAAAAAAAAGGATGTGTCGGCTGCTGAGAAGCAACAAATTGTGGAGTGCTGAGGCCAAGGCATGACTACAATTAACAATGCCAAGACACTTCATTGTGATCATTACACAATCAAGAAGTATGTAGCTGATTCAGAGCACACACCTGTACGTGCTGATGAGGGAAAATTGAGGACTTTCCAACAGGCTGATGAGTCAGGTTAAAAGAGCAGCTGCAAAAATGCCTTGTCATCGCAGCAGACAAGTTTTTGAAGCTGCTGATGCCTCCAACGTCCCCCAAACAACAAGGTGCCTGGTCCAGCAGCTATGCGTAAGGCATCCTGTCGACCTCCTATATCCACTGCACACAAGCAGAAACGTCTCCAGTGGGCCAAACAATACATGAAGACTGACTTCAAAACTGTTTTGGTCACCAACGAGTACCGTGCAACACTCGAAGGTCCAGAGGGATGGAGTGGAGAATGGCTGGTTAATGGACACCCCATGCAAACAAGGTTACGGCGCCAACAAGGAAGAGGTGGAGTACTGGAATCATGGGGAGAGAGATATTGTCGGCCCCGTTAGGATCCCAGATGACCTCCATAACGTATGTGGAGTTTCTAAAACAGCACTTCCTGCCATGGTTCAAGAAGAAGAACCGTGCATTCTGCATTTTAACCATGCATTCATGCATGAAAATGTAGCGTCTCATGCTGCAACGAACACATCTGCATCTCTCGCCGCTATGGGCATAAAAGGGGACAAACTTATGGTGTGGCCCCCCATGCTCCCCTGACCTCAACCCCATTGAGAACTCTGGAGCATCATCAAAAGGAGTGTCTATGATGGTGGGAGGCAGTTCACATCTAAACAACTGCTTTGGGAGGGGATTCTGTCCTCATGTCCTCAACTGAAGCAGATAGCATCCAAAACCTGACAAATTCAATGGACCAGACAGTTCAGAAGCTCCTTTCAAACAAGGGGTCCTATGTGCAAATGTAACATCACCTAGAAAAAAAATTTGACTTGAAAACTGTATAATTTCAGTTTGTAATAACCTGCTAATGCTTATAATATCACAAATGACCATTTGTTTGTTCTTTATAAAAAATAAAAAAGGTCGAAAACTCTGCTGTGCATAATAATTTGGAACATGCATATTGAGTGTTTTTTTATTTTTTAAATATACTGTTATCATCGGCAGTTTGTTCAAAAACCTTTCAATTGTACTCTAATAGTTGATGACTGGAAAATTACAATGACCGCAATTTATATATGTAATATCGGAAAATTGGAGAAAATCTTTTTCATCTTTATTTATCTTTATCTTTAATCTTTATCTATTTGCATAATAATTTGGAACACTGTGTACATAAAAAAATACATAAACCACATACCTTTCAATAGTGCTCAGGTTTGTTTGTACATCAAGTTCCTTATAAGCAACTGCCAAAACCCTAAAGCCCTCTCTCGCAAACTCCCTCAGTGTGTTGGTAAACTGAGAAGGCACTGCCCATCACAAAATAAAGACAACAAAAGACTTACTTGAGGATTTATTTCTGTGTATAGAGCTAAAAGTTAGAAATCATTAAGAAGCAGAATTATTGTAGTGGTATGTATTTCTTACCACTCTCTTTTAAACAGTAACTGGCCACCATCTCTGGAGCCCCTTTAAGAAAGCAGCGAGGTGAGCCTCCACCTAAGCCTACTACCACTACACTCATCCTCTGTAGAGAGGAGGAGAAAGGGAAACGTCTGACTATTGCCATAGGCTGATTGATGGGCTAGAAACCGAAACAAAACAAATACATTAAATTAAGCATGATAACATTAAACTAATAATATTTTACATGTTTGTGACAGATTAGGTGGCACTCACAGAGCACTCAGCTGAAGGGGGCCTCATCATTGCTAGCACCCGATGGCTGCCAAATTCATGACTTCCTTCTGCTTCATCTGTGGTTTCCTCCAGTGTCTGTCATGCCCAACAAAGAAGACAAACATTTGCATTACATTACATAAAATTAATAAATTTGCAATACATTTAAGATACACTAGTGCCTGAAAATTTGCAAACCCTTTAGAATTTACGACAGATATTTGTTCTAAATATTAACAATCTTTTCAAACAAGTTCTAAAAGTAGAGACAGTAAAGGGAAAAAAAACAAATATTTCAATATATTGCCCTTGCTCATTTATTTATTGAGGGTACTTCAATTTTCAATCTGTGTGGTGTAAAAGTTTGTTAACCTTTAGGATTAGCAGATAATATGAAGATGAAATTACAGTCGGGTTATTTTAATTAATTGGATGAGGTGTAACATCAGGTGTAAGTAAACACCCTGTTCCATGTTAAGAACAGGGTTCTATTAAAGTCTGATATTTGTGGCACAAACAAAGCATCTCACCAAGGGACGTTCAGACCATCACAGCTCCACTGGAGTAAAGCAGAGCAAAGCAGGTAACAATCCATGAGGTCAAAAGGTAATCGAAGTTAACTTTAAAGCAACTTAAGGCATTTTCTCATGGTTAATGTTATTGCTCATAAGTCCACCATCAAGATTACACTGAACAACAATGGTGTGCATGACAGGGTTGCTTTTCAAAAAGAACATTGCTGTCCACCTGTAGTTTATTAAATATGACATGGACATGCCAGAGTGCTGTTTTGGGGATGGATAAATTCGAAATGCGAAGCCTTATGCTTTGAGAAAAAAATCCTGAAAAAGCAGGGCTGGTAGTTCCATGGTTTTGGTCTGTTCCACTGCATCTGGGACAGGATGACTTGCCATTATCGATAAAAAAAATGCATTCTAAATTAAACCAGCAAATTACAGAAAAGAAATCTCAGGAATTTTTGTACAAATGGACAAACTTGGTTTTGAACATTTTTCCAACCTGATGAAAACACCTTATTTTATAAGGTCCTTTGGAATCATGTTAATTTGTGCCACAATTATGCAATAGTATTAGACTGAATATTGGAGGTTCATAAATCCATTGTTTAAATGAAACAGGATACTCACTCGCATCCTATTGTCTGAAAACACGAGACTTCAAATGATCAAATCATTAATAGACTTGCACTCACATATGTAATATTAAAGACATATATTTATAAATTAATGACCAAGTCTTGTGTTTTGTCTTGTATACTGTGTCATTAAATACCTTAAGACTTTGTTAAAAAAAATGTTTTAGTTCAAATTTATGCAAAAAAGAAATGTATCTAAACGGTTTCTAGTTCTACTGTTGAACATAGAACACTAACAAGTAGATATTATCAAACAAATATTTGCACATTCTTACAGAAGTCTAATTAATTTTGATTGCAAAGTTATCGCACCCAGCCTGTGGACTCTATCATTTTAAGCTCAAGTGGGTCACCAATGGGCTGATTTCCAAGTAATGCCACAGAGTGGCAGGAAGCCAAGGCAAACAGCATAGGGCCAGGAGGAAGAAGACGGGGGTCAGGTATGAGCTCATTAAACCCTTCTCCACCTTTTATTGCTTCCTTCACCCCCCACACATCCAGACCCTCTTCAGTCAAGGTACCGGTCTTAATAAGAGAAAAAAAAAAACAAGTATAAATGCCCATTTGTCAACACTACACAAATGTTTATAGCATTCTTCAGTGTTTTATTTACTTGTTAAATTTAGTTAACAAAACTACTTTATATTGTATATTTGTATTTGTTGAAAGTTTTTAATATAGCATTTAACAAAACATCACACATACTAGTTCACATTTGCTTTTGTACTAAACTTCTGTATGTCCTAGATATACAGTGCATTGACAAGTCTACATACGAATACCAATAATATGTCATTTAAATTTGTGTAATTTGTTATTAGATATGTTACTTCAACAAGAAAAAGTGAACTAGATTTAGAAATAAAATTATATGAACCGTTAAATAAATTAAATGGACATGAATTTATATACACCAACATTTTGCTTTTAATACAAAAAATATTTGCCACAATGCAATTACATGTAAATTACAGGTAAAAGACATGTTTAAGTATTTAAGTATTTTTTATTGTAGGTTCAACCATATACCTTTGTGTGGAGTTCACATATGGTTCACACAAATGAATTCCCAAAAGCACAAAGTCATTAGACATTGGACATTAACTAAGGACAACAAAGCAAGGATACCAGCCTGGAAATAGTTCTTTTTAAAGATACTTGATTAAATAATTACTTCATATATCTCTGGTGTGGTCGATTTTAATCTTGTAGTCATACACAAAATATTGGCTTTGGTTTTAAGAAGTTGCTAGCTTGTGTGTTTATCCAATGCTGCTGTTTGTCCTTCATTAGTCATTAATAATTTGTAATGAGTCAGAATATGGTATGGGGCTATTCTGTTTTTCTTGTGGTCTTGCCAGCCTTTTTTCTTGGATTTAATTGTGGCATAGGATCCAATAGAAAGTTATCGTAAAGTAGAGTTCACATAGTTATTTGTTTTGTTAGCACAGCACCAGTTTGTTTAGAATTGAATTGTAGGTTCTGATATGTAGAATTATATTCACAGTGTGCAGAATTATTAGGCAAATTAGTATTTTGATCACATCTTTTTATGTCCTACTCCAAGCTGTATAAGCTTGAAAGCCAACTACCACTTAAGTTAATCAGGTGATGCGCATGTCTGTAATGACAAGGGGTGTGGTCTAATGACATCAACACCCTATATAAGGTGTGCTTAATTATTAGGCAACTTCCTTTCCTTTGGCAA
>JAOUQT010000007.1:6199126-6211521 GCA_025769995.1 Xyliphius kryptos | reverse complement strand
TAGAATAGTGGCCATTTACATCTACAAACTGATAATGGTCAGTCAAATAAGACCTGAAACATTCTTTAATTCCAACAACATTTTCTAGCCTATGATAAGAATAGCATGATGGTGTCAAAAGCTGCTGATATCAGCCCAGAAGAGGTTGGGATTGTCTTCTGACTCTGGTACCTCTCAAGGTTCCATCCTCTTATAAAAATATCATAAACCTCTTGATGATGTCATGTATTAAGTTCCTGTAAAGCTGCATTGTGACAATGTTCCATTGTAAAAATCGCTATAAAAATAAAATTAAATTAAATTGAATTTGTATTGAAAAATTTGTGCAGTGCCATCTGCTGCACTGAATTTTGAAGCATGTGCACCTATACCGGCATGCATTGCGCGCCGCAATTCCTCGGCTCCTGTCTTGTACTCAGGGCGAGAGGCGGCGGACATGTTCGAATGGCCAGTTAAGGCGCACTACTTCATTTAATTGGGAATTTATCAAAGAGAAAGAAAGTCAGCAAAGTGGAACACAATGGATGCAGTCAACGCGTTTAACCACGAGGTCAGTTTAAGCACAAATCTACAGGGGTACCACAAGTTGTATGTCCAGGTAGCAAATTGCTTCATAAAAAATTAGCATTAGCTTAGCTGCTTACCGGAATATGTGTGTGTATATATAGCCCTGTTGCTCGGGCCAAAGAGAGAACCAAGGCCTTCTTCTTTAAAACCTTTCAGCATATAAGGGTACAATATTTATCTGTTGTGTGCACTATTATATGCGCCACGAGATCACATCGTGCACAGCTTGAAAGAACAAAAGCAGATAAACATATATATAATATAAAATTCTCATCTTCTCCAGGCCGCGTTTGGTTGTTAGCTAGCTGTTTAGCTAAGTGCTTAACTGTCCTCGCGCGCAGTTCAGGCAGTTAAGTCAGAGCTTTCATTGCATTTAAAGTCCGATCATTTTGCTCTTCTGTTATTTTTTTATTTACTTATTGTATATGATGAGCAGTAATGTTTAGTGTTTTTAAATTTGTCTAACGGTTACATTTAGTGTGTTGTTAGCATCGTTAGCTTGCGCTGTTTGTTGTGCATTTAGAAACTCTCCTCCTGTTTATAGCACGAGGGTGACTCCATTGCAGTTATTATTCATCATCATAGCATCCCTTAAAGTTCAGTGTTCAGGTAACAATCAGATAAACACTTTCCAGTGCCTATTTCTATAGAGTTGCTCAGTGTATGGGGTTGATTTGAACACGAATAACACTGACTTGGTCTTTTACAGGCTTCTAATTGTAATTAAAACATGGTGGCAATTCTTATCTCGCGCAGGTCTAATGAGGGTATAGTCATTTTCTAACACTAACAAAAAGAAATCTGATGAGAATTAAAATATGTATACTCAGTGTACTATATCTGGGTTTCCCTAGTCTGAAAGCATTGGTTTGCATTTTCGACACACGGTTATTTATATGCTCTTCCTCTTATTATTATTATTATTGTTATTATTATTAGCAGCAGGGGCCGTGACGGTGGTATTATTTTTCTGCTTTCAAACAACCAGTTTAGATTAGGGATTAAATTGGAACACATTCCACACACAATTTATACACCTGGTTGTCAATCATACTTATTTCAGTTGAATGCTTAACATTGTGGCCAGCAGAATGCAGCACTAAAACTTTACTTTTAAAGTACGATGCTATCATGTCCTTTACAGTGTCAAAGATTCAGTTTGCACAAATATTTTGTCTTAATTTCACTTTGTTCAATTTGTTGGAACAATGCTATCTTATTTTAATTGTTCTTAAATCAAATCCAGAAGTGTGAAAGCTGTTATAGCTACAACGTCTGTGCTGACATCCTATAAAACCCTATAGGTAGAAATTGGATGTCGCTCAAGTTTGTGTGAGTAAAGGCAGGCCGATCATATCCTTTTTCAATATAGTGGGTTGTTATAAAACACTGTAACAAATACGTCACGGGTCAAAACTATAAAATGACATTATGCATTAAAAACACCTTGTCTTCTAATAGCGGTCAATGAGATAACCTGTTTTTTCATATTGAAAATATGTTAAAACTTAATTAACTAAAACATTTCCAATCTGATACAAAATGACTGAAAATTATGGCCAGCTCTCAAAAATATCACATCACATTATTTCTATTCTTGGTCTTCTTGCGTCTTATTAGTGCCCACAAGGAGTCATGTGACGTGTATGCTATGTAAACCTTTGGTCTGGACCGGTGTAATTATTATTACTTTTTCCCTCTATATTCGTGGTCTTCCTCCACAGAAATGCGTGCAAGGTGATTTGAGATGCTACATTTGCGCCAGGAAGGGCATCCAGCATAAAACATACTCTAGCGTTTTTAGTGTCTGGCTTTAAAATGGTATAATATTAGGTATAAGTCCTTTGGTGAATTACTACATGCTGCAAAAAATGTCTTTGTTAATTTTTTACAAGAAAATCATTTGTGTAATGTTAATTAAACTAGTACAGGCAGTAGCATTGTCTTGCTAAAGCTGACCCTACAGTACACAATTTCAGGTCAATTTTTGCTATGGCTTGCTTCTTTTATGAATCATGGTTATGCAGTTTAAATATTACTCTATTTTCTGCATAAAAAATTGTAAATGCCTCACAGACACAATTGAATTGTCCCCACCTGGATCAGTGCCTACCTGATTTTGAATTGCAAATATGCATGAAACTGACCTGAACTCCTGTAATGTGAAGGGGCATTGATAAAACATTGTGTTCAAAAAGGAACAGAGTGTGGAAGTTTTTAATTAGGGAAGATATTCTACAATGAAATATTGAAGCAAATTTAAAGAAATTAAAGCTGGACGGTGACAATGACAAGGAAAACCCCCTGAGATAAGAGGAAGACACCTTGAGAGGAACCAGATTCTGATGCAAAACCCATCCTCATGTACAAATGTAGCCAGCTCGTGACATTGTTTCAAAAATATTGCCAACTGTGTGGTCATGCTTTTTGACTGAATCATCTAGGTAGTTGGCTCTTACCGTTCGAATATTAATCATCATTTAAAATCAGTCATTAGGTCAGTGTAAGCACAGTTTTTAAAGATCAGCTAAGATTCTAACATTTCCAAATGGTGTGACAAGGTTAAACATGCTGTATGTACCTCTAAAAGAACAACTGATTGTATCAATCACTCCTTCACCAACCTTTCTTGCTCACACACCCACAAACACATAGCTTGGCTGAGAACATTTTCTTGGAAAATCAAAGGAAACGTGAGGCAGTGTACCTAAAACTGAGACTTCCATAAATATTTAACAAATGTCTCCAAATAAAAAGGCTTGATTATGAAATATAATTAGAGAGTTTCATTTACACGAGTAATTGTTTAATATTGATTTAAAGAAATTTGAAATAATGCCTCTGCTTTAGTCGTAATGCAGCTGTGCATCAGGTGTTTGGAGGTGCAGGATAGTGCTTCCCTCAGTATTAATTCTATTCATATTATATGCGCCCAGGCTTCCGTAATGCATGGGGTGATTTGTAATATGTAAATAGAAGTTAACGTGAAAGCAGTGCGTTCAGCAAATGTCTTGATGAAAGCAACACAAGTTCTGTGTCGAAATACTTCGAATTCGAAGCAGGTACAGATGGACAAAGTGCGCCAACACAAACCGGCACACATTTCTATAAAGTTTACCGAGAGGTTGGTAATTGTTTTCATTTTAAAGATTACTAACACATACGAGAAAGTAATTCTCATAACTATAAAAATGTTTTATTAATCAGTGTCATCTTTTAGAATTTTATGAAGGAGACATGGCTCCACTGTTTTACATTTAAATTGCATGTGTAGGAGAATGTTTATGGGTTTTATTAAAGTTTGTTTGGTGAAGTCTACTGATTTTTGAGAAACCTTCTCCCATTTATTTCTATTGAAAATCCTATTTTTCTGAAATTCAACATTAAATTTAAAGGAGGTTGTTCTAAACAAATCATTGTGGCTTAATAACCTGTTTGCCAATCAATGACATTTTTCCAATCCTCATAGAGAAGACCTGTCTCTTTGTTTTAAATTTTATATGGAGTTTCTAGATAAAACTATATTAATTTTACACAACAGAGATTAAAAGATTTTGATTTATTCCAAAAACCGGCTGATTGCACTGGTGTGAATTGTAATATTTAAATTTATTTTTAACTATTTAAAACTTACCGGCAGTATAGTTAAGACTATTAAAAAAGGAGCACTTGTATAACCATATTACCTGATTATCTGCAAGAAGCAGATAATTATATACAATTCTTTATCTTAAATAAAAGTTATTATTTGCTTATTTTGCCTAAAAAAAGTTGGGATAGGGCAAAAAGAGGCTGATAATACCAAAACCAGATTGCAACTCAAGGTCAATTGGTAATAGGTCATTAACATGATTAGATGTAAAAAGAGCATCTTGGAGTTGCAGTAGCTTTCAGAAGTAAAGATGGGAAGAGGATCACCAACCCCCTAATTCTGCACTAACAAATAGTGGAGAGATATCACAAAAGAGTTTGACAGTGTAAAATTGCAAAGAGTTTGAACATATCATTCTCTACAGTGCATAATATCATCAAAAGATTCAGAGAATCTGCAAGAGTCTCTGTGTGTAAGGGTCAAGGCCAGAAAACCATACTGGATACCTGAGATCTGTGGGCCCTTAGATGGCACTGCATCACATAAAGGCATGCTTCTGTACTTGAAATCACAACGCTAACCACTAATGCTAATTGCTAATGCTAACAGCAATTTCTAACAACAAATGTTAATATTTATAGCAATGCTAATTGATAATGCTAACTGCTAATTGAAATTTTTATTGTTATTTTTGGTGTTAATACAAATTGCTAATCCTAATTGTTAATGCTAACGTTTAACGCTAATGCTAATTCTAACAGCTAAATCTAGCATGTGTTGCAGTGATGATTGCTAATGATAATGTACAGGAGTTAGACAGTGAAACTTTAGCTTACTTTATTAGACTTGTTTTCAATTATTTACAATGAAAAGGGAAAAATTTAGGCTATCATCCTTTACAGTCCATATTTTATTTTTTCCAAGCAACATACATATGATTTGACTCTTATCTTTAGAGTGGTGATTTATTCTTAAAAGATTTTAGTTTTGCAGATAGGACAAATAATTGTGTGTTTTTTGCAATGCGACATTTGAAACACCACTACCCCATGACAACGCGGAATTTGCACATAACGAAGCACTGGTTGAGGGTTGCATGATACAAAAAATGCGGTGGCAACTGTAAGGAAATGTATTAGGCATTCTAAATGCTCATCTCTTGCCTGTAGACGACTTAATGCATTTCAGGCAGAATTGAGTCACCCTAGGAAACAACTACATTAAGATGTTCCAATTAAATGGAATAGGACCTTCTATATGCTGTAGTCGCTAATGGAACAGAGACATTCTTTAGGCATATATACTTGTGTGTGTGTGTATATATAGTGGTGCATGACCTGCCAGCTACATTCAGCACATAAGTGGAGCTAATTGAAAGTGTGCTGAGCCTCCTCACACCTTTTGAGGAACTTAAAATTAAATCAGCTCATCACAAGCAACAGTTGCAAATAATATTCCAGCCATCACTGCACTGGTACGGCTATTTGGTGAGAAGTAGGGCTGCCGGGACTGGTCGACATAGTTGATTACGTCGACGCTGCAAATACGTTGACATCAATTTATTAATTCGACACATCGGTTTTGTTTTTGTTTTTTTATTTTTTAAATGGTTAATAATGTTCCGTTTTGATTTCCACGTCGATTCAATCAAATGTTTTTTTTTTCTCAATGCCCGTGATGTCAGTGTGTCTCCAGTCTAGAGGGTGCCACGGGAGTGGATTTTTATTCCTGTCCCCCACTCCGACGGGAAATAATCTTGTCATGTCCCAATCCCGCGTCAGAATTAAAAAAAATTCTCTCCTGGTAAAATGACTCCCATCCCGCTCCTATTAAAAATGACTTCCGCTCCTTTCTTTTAAGATTAATTTACTTTGTGTTCTACAGGTTTATTTAAAAAGATATGGCAACAGGGACTTTTTATCTGTGATAATACAGACAGACATGTTATGCCTTAATAAAATTAGTTTTTTCTTTGGAGGACCAGCTGCTAATCCTCTGTTAAATAAACCCAAACATGACACATAAATTTGCGTTTTACTAATTTATTGATTAATTATTTAATTAAAACATTCTGCTTTAAATTTGTTCTTACCAATACTGTTCAAATACATACATTATTGTATACAGTGAGGGACAGTTGTGTGGATTAAAATGATGTTGTTGATATCAGTGAAGGGTCAGAGAGGATTGAACAGACTGGGTTGAGATAATTGAAAGACGACAGTAACTCAAATATACACTGGTTACAACCAGGGAACATATAATACCATCTCTGTTAAAAGTATGACCCAAAGAACAGTTCTGTAGGAAAAAGTGGGTCCAAAATTTTGCTAGCAAGGTGTCCCTAATAACCTAGGCGGTGAGTGTATTTTATTGATAAAATGTTACGTTTATCTATAATTTCTAGTAAATATGATGTATAAGTCCACCATGGCTGTTTTAGCCTGTAAACTTTATCCATATCTTGTCTATGTAATCCACTTTAAATGATCAGTTCGTTAAAACCACAAGTTTTTGTCTGTGAGATTGTTTTGGTGATTAAATATTATTACTCCAAACTCATGCAGCTATTTGTTGAAGCATGTATTTATTTATATTTTTATCTACTAGAGTAGAGGTGGTCTATTACAGCAGAAAATCTCAGCAAGGTCGAAGGTTAAGATAACTTTCAATAGTTGAAATTGCAGTGTAATTGCAGCTGCCCGGATTCTACGTTTCTCAGACTGAAATTCTTATCCTCAGAGGAATGCCAGAGACTGCAAGTGAAATTTCAAGCCCTTGCACTGGAAACACTGAGAATCAACATTTGCATCATACCACAGAGACCCAAACATCAGCAGAAAGAAGTCTGTTTCTCTGCTGGACACATTGCTTGGATCAGACTCGAAAGAAACAACAAGGACAATGGGGATAAAGCAGATTTTATCAGTCATTCTGTAAGGGAAGAGATTTTCATTCTTTGCTGAACAGCCTTTGCAGATTCTTTGCAATAGTGGAAATCAAATGAGGGAAGATTTCCAGCTCTGGCTGTTCTTGCAAAGACTTCTGAACGTCAATTCTGCAGCCAGAACATGTAGACATGTTGATATTCTTACATTACAACACATGTATAACAGGTGTTAGATTCTAATATTTGTAATTGACTTTAACTTGATACCTTACACTTCATGTAATATGCAGACATTTTAAAGTTTTTGAAAAGAAACTTGGATTTCGGTAGCAGTTGCACAATCGACTTAAGCCCTCTTTTTTGTTTTTGTTTTCTATGCCGAAAATAGCAGTTTAAAAGTAGTTTACACTTTGTTTAATATGTAGAACTTTAATGTGAAAGGGTTTAAGAGAATTTATTTGCAAAATACATGTCTGTTTGAATAGGCAACAACCTCTATGTTTACTATGCTAGTTTTGCACTTTGACATAAATCTGGTTTACATATTTCTTTTGTGCTGCATTATTATGACAGTTTGTTGTCAGAACGCAATTAACTTGCACGAGATTCCTTTTTTTTTCCACTGGAAGTAAATTAATCATTTAGGCTAGTCGACTAATCGATAGTATAGTTGACGGTTGAATCGATAGAAAAATCGATAGTCGTTAGTGGCAGCCCTAGTAAAAATGGAAGACAAAAGAATTGGGCTCTATGAAAACTACATTGATGGAGGCAGTTCACAGAAGGTTCAGCTGCATAAACTGGCCGCTGAACACTGGCCAGTTTTATTGATCCCAGGTTCATGTCTGCCACTGCTAGATTTGAATTTTGCTCACTGAGCTTATGATCATCATTCATGAGTCCCTACAAAGAGGAAGATTATCAGTGGAATTGCATGTCTTCCATTTTCTTACAAACGCTACCACAGTTAATTTATTTACACCAACCTGCTTGCCTATTGTAGATGTATTCTTTCCAGCCTAATGCAGGTCTACATTTTTTTTCCTGGTGTCATTCGGGAGCTTTTTGATCTTGGCCATGGTTAAGTTTGGAGTCTGTGGACAGGTGTCTTTTATACAGACAACGAGGTCAAACGGGTGCCATTAATACAGGTGAGAATGGAGGGCAGAAGAGCTTCTTAAAGAAGTTACAGGTCTGTGGGAGCCAGAAATCCTGCTTGATTATGGGTGACCAAATACTTATTTTCCACCATAATTTATAAATAAATTCTTTAGAAATCCTAAATGTGTAAATGTTTTTAAATTATTTATTTAATGTTGCCGTACTATCATCTCAAACCAGTCCGCCCATTCTCCTCTAATCTCTCACATCAACATGGCATTTTTATTCACAAAACTGCCTCTAGATATTTTCTCTTTTTTTGGAACATTTTGTGTAAACCCTACAGGTGGGTGTGCATGAAAATTCCAGTAGATCTGCTATTTTTTAAATACTAGCCCAAGTAATGTGTGTTTTGAGTCGTAGTCTTGCTAAAATGTACACTGCTGCCCACGGCCAAGTTTCTCTGCAGACTGCCTGATGTTGTTGTCACTTTTTTCTTCCAACCATGCTTTCTTAGGTTCTTTGCTGAACTGTACTAAACTACTTGCGTTTTTAAATAATAATTTACACTTTAGCAGTTGGAACTTGAAAACTTTTAGATATGCCCTTATAGCTCTTTCCTGATTGTTAGCAGCCACAACGTACAGCCTCAGGTCCCTAGTGAGCTTGTTTGTCTTAGCATTGATTGAGAGATGCTGCTTTTACTTGCTGAGTTAATTAAAAGAATTAAGCCTAAGAACAGCTTGGACTATTTGAAATAATATAGAACCTTGGACTTTCCTATAGATTGTGAGAGTTTGCAAAGAGTATGAATAATTTTGGACATCCCACTTTTTTGTTGAAATGTAAATAAAAGCTAAGGACTATTCCCCCCCCTCCCACAGTTAAGCCTCTTGTACTTTAGAAAGTTTACAACGTATTATCTTCTAGGAGATACCCATGGTATCATTAAAAAATCCTGGTTGAATACGAATAAATTTGTCTGAATTAACCGGTGCAAATATTGGGCTGCACTGTGTAAATGTATATGTATTTGTGTATATATGCATATGCATTTTGTCTTTTCTTCTATATAAAGTACAATAATCACTACGTTTCTGCAGAAGTGAAATATCAAACAGACCTAGCAAATATCTGCACAACCTGCTGCTGAAGCATCCACAGTATCTGCACCTGTCCCAGAAATTTCAAAGACAACGTTTGTTAACAGTTGAGCTGAACAGAAAGGTTTCTGTATGTTGTCATTAATAATTCTTGTTGCATGAGGTCTGATGACTGGATTATTGACTACAAACGTTAAAGGATAATGTGGGGGGAAATATACTTTATGATTACCCTAAATTCTGGAAATGTCTTGCAATTGCAAGAATGAGCAAATCTATCTCAAATTTGCCCCGTGTATTTTGCTATGTGGACCAGGCATAGGAGCTATGAATATTCCTAAAATATAGTGCGTGTGTGTGAGAGACTATACATATTTTAAGAATTGCCTTTTTATGGATTCATATTGGCGGCACAGTGAAACATTGGACAGTGCTGTGGCCTTACAGCAAGAACATCCTGGGTTCAAGCCCCGGGTGGGAAAACGCAAGTTTTCTCCTGCATCCAAAGGCAGGCATGATAGGTTAATTGGTGTCTCTATATTGCTCGTTAGTGTGCGTATGTGTGTGCCGTATGATGGATTGACGCCCTGTCTAATGTTGTTCCTGCCCTTACTCCTAGGGTTGCCGAGTGGGCACCGGCTTCCCCATCTCCATAAACTAGGATTAACTGGAAATAGAACTTGAATGGATTCATATTTAATCATGGACATATCTGTACACTTATTTATTGTATATTCTTAAATATGTTTATAAGTTCATATTCAAGTGTTGGAGATGAGCAATAATTATAATTCATAAGAGAATCTTTAGCTCTGAACAAATGAGAATAACACTGAATTATCTTCTCTTGAACAAGAAATCTTTATTAATTTATAATACTGCTAGTATATTCTCAAGAGTGTCCTGCTCACTGATTCCATTTATTATTACTTTATAGTGCATTTTACAATAAAACATTGTCAGAAAGCTTTAAAGCTATAAAAATATGAAATTTAAATGACTAGTAGGATATGAAAATATTAATTGGTGTTATATAAATTGTTCCAGTTCATTTGAGGTAAGACCCAAGTATATGCCTCTCCAACTAAAAACGACAACATTGCATCTCACATTGCATTGTGACTAATAATTCTAAACTGTTGTAATTTTGTCTTAGCTATTCTCCCTGATGGAATCAAAGCCTCCAATTTCCAGGGCTAAGATGATCTCCATTACAAAGTCCGCAATAAAAGCCATTAAAGTAAGTATATGAGCTTCAAAGTACTAGTCTGTTAGAATTAACTTGTATGCTTTTATAAAGTTTGTTCATGTCTGCTAGCAACTAATGCACTTGCGTATGTTGTAAATATAGAAATAATGTGTATTCGTATGAGATTGACAATGTTTGTATTTTTGGTCTAGTTATACAAGCATGTTGTCCAGATTGTTGAGAAATTTATCAAGAAGGTAACTGTGCATTTTAATTTTATGCAGTTCTATGATTGTTTGGCTTTTCATTTGCTTGAGAATTGCTTATGACTACACTGAAGTGTGTTTTTTTTTGTCCAGTGCAAGCCTGAATATAAAGTTCCAGGACTCTATGTTGTTGACTCCATTGTCCGCCAGTCACGTCATCAGTTTGGTGCAGACAAGGATGTATTTGGTCCCCGGTTCACTAAGAACATCACAGGAACTTTTGAGAACCTCTGCTTATGTCCTACAGAGGAAAGGGTAAGTTATAGTTTTCCTGCTACCATTCATCTTGAGTCTCGGGGCCAACTTTTTGGTAAACGATGGCACCGGTGTGTGTGTGTGTGTGTGTTTTCAAACATAAAGTGGATGGATGAATGGATGAATCAGCTTTCTTCAGTGCCTGAACTGTCATCTAGTTCTATACCTTTTCCTGTCATTGTCCCTGCATTTAGGGTTGCTACTCTTAGTCCTATACTATCGACTCCTGTTTTCTCTCTCGCTCTCTCTCTCTGTCTCCTCACACGCTTCACTGCTCGTCGTCTTTGACAAACAGTAGCCCAATTTCTGTCCAGTATGATCCAGTATGGAGGAGCATTGAAGAACTCACATTGTATATATTTGGCAAATGTTTTATTTTAGATTCTCTTCCTGACAAAACACTTGCAATTTACCCGGGCTTGGGACGGCACTAGAAATACACTATCTGGTGCCCTCTAATGGTTGGTTATAAAAATATGCAGTTTGAAACAACATAATTATTATATAATATTATAAAATGCACCTCATAAAACACGAAGATTTTCCATATTGCAGGACGTATCTAACACAGATCCCCGTAAGGTGCCTATTATTAAAATGCATTACTTACAAAAATGAAAGACAACGTTTCAGTTTTGATATAACATACACAATATAAAGAACATATGAAGACAACATATGTAACTACTAAATAAACACATTTTTTTCATCTTTAATTAACCAAAAAGAATAGATATACTACTACCTCTCCTTCTGTGAAAAAGTTCTTCATTACTAAAGTAAACGTTGCCTGTTTGTAAGAAATCAGGATTCTTCTGTAGATATACTAGCTGAATCATGAAAACATTATTTGGTATTAGTTGCCTCGGTTTACTTAAAGTGGAGAGATATAAGGTATTGATTCATTTTTAGTTTATTAACAATTATAAAATTATTTTATGGAAATAAGCATATTATAAAAAATATGAAAGTACATTGTGATGGTGTAGATCAACAAATGTGCTCTTTATGGAAGATTAGCTATTGTTAAAAGAAAATCATAAAAAGTCCTGGTTGTAGTTTGCCAGAAGCCATATTGGGTATACAGCAAACATGTGGAACAAGGTAATTTGGTCAGATGAGACCAAAATTAAAATGTTTGCCTAAAATCCAAAACGCTATGTGTAACTAAGAATTAAAAGTACACGTCACTCTGAACACACCATTCCCACCGTCACATATCGTGTTGGCAGCATCATGCTCTAGGGCTGCTTCTCTTCAGCAGTGACGGGGAAGTTGGTCAGAGTTGATGGGGAGATGTTGAAGTCTGCAAAAGACTTGAGACTGGGGCGGAGGTGCACCCTCCAGTAGGACGGTGACCCTAAACATAAAGCCAGGGCTACAATGGAATGGTTTAAAACAAAACATATTCATGTGTTAGAATGGCCCAGTC
>JAOUQT010000007.1:6169548-6180184 GCA_025769995.1 Xyliphius kryptos | reverse complement strand
GGCCCTACACCATACTAATAAATTATTGTGGTCTAAAACCAGGTGTTTCAGTTTCATTGTCTAACCCCTGTATTAAACGCATCAACATGCCGACATACTCAGTGAAGTGGAATTGTGGGTCTTATTTAAAAAAAAAAAAAAAACTTTATAGAGGAAAAAAAAATTCAACAAACACAAACAAACTAATGAAACAACAAAACAAAATATATTCATCTTCTTCTTTCGGCCTCTCCCTTTTATCAGGGGTCGCCACAGCGTGTTAACCCACACGCATTTTAATTTTTGGCAAATGTTTTACGCCGGGTGCCCTTCCTGACGCAACCCTCGCCATTTATCAGGGCTTGGAACCGGCACTAAAAATACACTGGCTTGTGCTCTCTAATGGCTGGTAATAACAGTAATAATAATAATAATAATAATAATAATAATGGGGGGGAAGGAGTTACTCATCTAGTGATACATAAAGAAAGATGCTACATATAAAAGAAAAGGACGTTATTTGTCATAAAATTGGCAAATGCAGCCAATGCAGCCAATTATTTCCTATGCCTGCAACACATCCATAAGCCAAATTGAACTTAGCTAAATGATGCAGCATCTTGCCATTAGTGATGTAAAAGCTAGTACCCCAGACTGCCTGACTGACAAATGAGGGAAATTTAGAGGAAAATCAAAATCTAGCAAGAGAAGCATCTGGGAGAAAATTTAAACTAGTAGCCTTGCTGATGCATTCTAAATAACAGCCCAAGATGCAGACAACATGGGGCAAAAGTTAACCATATGACTAATACAACAAGGATAAGCTCCAAATCCGTTACATATAACATATACTACTAAGGAATTAAATCTGGATAATTGTGACTGTGAATTCTTTTCATTGCCCCACTTTAAAAAAAAAAACATCTGTAATATTAATTCCTAACTCTCACTCACATGCACGTCTAGTCCCAAGAGGTGTAATTCCAGTTAATGCCAACATCTGCGAATATAATTGAGATTTCTGAAAGAGCTTCAAACTAAACCAGGGCTCCCAAGGCTGAGACACGTGTATGATATGAGGAAAATCAATTGGACAGGTAGTGTCCAAGTTATAAATAACTGAATATGTGCTGACCAAAAGAAAAAGAAATTTGGGAGAGCAATTCCACTATCGGTGCTAAATGTCTGCAACAAAGACAATCCTATTCGGGGCCATTTCGAATAAAGTTTCTAATCATTTTATCCAATTCAGTGACAAATTTCTTGGGGAGAACCACTGGGATTTCCATCTTAACAGATCTGCTTTAAGTTTAGATTTTAAATGAATTACAGATAGTGGCTTCAAAACAAATTAGTAACGTAAACACCTAAATACACGAATCCTTCATCCAGGAACTGAAAAGTGAGGTCATTTCTGACCATAGATTTAGCCACTGAATTTACTGGATGATAATACGCTCAATATGGAAGGAAGAGATTTAGTTGGGTCAGTTACATAACAACAAACCATCAGCATTAGAGTGAAACCTCTTTAGTAATGCCCATACAATAACCGAGGCAAAACTTTCAAGGCTGAAGAGAGAGGCTCAATAGCCAAAGCAAACAACAACGTTTATAATAGACAGCCCTGTCTAGAAAGTTTAAGGATAGAATGTTATCAGTACGAACAGAGGCACAGGGACACACTATATAGTAGTTTCATCCAGGATAATGAAAACAGGACCAAAACAAAATCTGTGTAGAGCTTCATATAGATATGACCACGCCACTACATCAGAAGCCTTCTCAGCTTCGAATCTGAAGCTAAAGCTTCATTATAAACTTGTAAAAGAACAGGAGCAAATTGGGGAACAAAATTTTTTATAGAATTGGGTGGGGAATCCATCTGGACCAGGTGCCCTTCCAGAGTGCATTCTTGAAATAGATGTAAAAAATTCCTTTAAATGAATAGGCGAGTCAAGATCAGAGACCAGCAGAGAGTCTACTGTTTGGAATTTTAGACGATTAAAGAATCTGTTCATTTCATTAGCATCTTTAATTGATGTACAGTATATAGCTATTCATCAAACAATTAAATCGACAGAGGATCTGTCTGGACTCTCACAATCTGAACACGATCACGGAAAAGTCCATTGATGGAATAACCTGGTCATTTAGTATATTCAGGTAGTCAGCTGACCAAAGCATTTTACCTGCCTAGGGAGCTAACTGTAGTTATCATCACTGCAGTCTACATTCCACTGAAGGCTAATGCAAAAATGGCTCTTTCTCTTTTGATGGATGCCATAAATAACCTTTAGTGTGCCTATCTAAATGGCAGTCATATCATTGCAGGGGACTTTAACAAGACAAATCTCAAAACTGTTTTACCAAAATTCTACCAACATGTGAAATGCCCAACAAAAGAGGAGTACACACTGGACCACATATATTCCCACATCAGAGCCAAAGCCCTCCCCCATTTGGGCCAGTCAGACCAACTCTTCCTGTTCCTTACTCCAGCATACACCCCCTCATCCGACAAACAAAGTTCAAAAGAATCACCATTAACACCTGTCTGGATGAGAAACATTGTGGGAAGCCTATTGTGTATGCTGTATAATGACAATAAAGGCTTTCTATTCTATTCTTTTTCTTTCTATAATTGCAGCAATCCCAGATCATGGCACTGCCTCCACAGGCTTGTACAGTAGGCATTAGACATGGTGGGTGCATTACTTCAACTGCCTCTCTTCTTACCCTGATGTGCCATCACTCTGTAACAGGGTAAATCTGGACTCATCCGACCACATGACCTTCTTCTATTGCTCAAGAGTCCAATCCTTATGCTCCCTAGCAAATTGAACCTCTTTTTTCCGGTTAGCTTTGCTGATAAGTGGTTGTTGTAAGGCTACACAGCTGTTCAGTCCCAATCTCTTGAGTTCCCTTCTCATTGTGCATGTGTAAATGCTCTTACTGTCACTATTAAACATAGCCCTGAGTTCTTCTGTTGTTTTTCTTCGATTTGATATCATCAAGCGTTAAACTGATCGCCGACCATGTTCATTCAGGATTTTTTGAGGCCACATTTCCTCCTTGAAGACGATGGGTCTTTACTACCCTTCCAGTTTTAAATGATGCATTGGACAATTCTTAACCCAATTTTAATTGTTTCTGCAATATCCTTAGTTTTCTCTGCTCGATGCTTGCCAATGAGTCAACCCTTCTCAAACATCTTTTACATGACCATGGAATGTGTCTTTCGACATGGTTGTTTAAGACATAAGAAGCAACTCAGTTGGGGTTAAATAACTTAAAAATCTAAAAGATACTCGCCCATGCAGTAAATTTCCAATAGGAGGCTTGTACCTGTTTGCTAAGTTACATCCAGGTGGAGAATTTTTTGGCCAGGTAGTGTATATACTATATGATATAAGTGTACTATTAAGGCAAACAGCTTTGCATACACTTTAAGGAAATGTAATATGCAATATTAAAGTGAATAAGTCTTTCTCACCCCGATACTCAAAACCCCTTTGACCTTCCAGTGTGAGCTCTACACTTGGCTGTAAACAGAGATTCCAAATGCACTTGCCAAATGTGCATATCTCTGTAACTTTGACATTGTAGGAAATTCCACTCGTGGTGTAAGCAGGAAGTGTAGCTTTAAAAGGTTTTTGAGACTTTTTAACAGTAATGAGGTCAGAGAGGTCAAGAGGCCTGTGTCTTTATGAATTTGTCTAAGCAGTGCTGGTCTATGTGTGTCCTGCGAGACTGGCAAGACAGTGGAACTTCAGACAGCTCATATGAATAGCAGTTATTTAAATCTTCTGGTCAAAGACCAACATCAATGCAAATGTCCATTATGCTGTTGGAGAAACTGACAGAGAGGAAAATTACAATTCTGACCCTGCTGAGGCAGAAAGGGAATATCGAGATGTACAGATGGTATGAGAGTATTTTGCGTTAACAGTGTGTTTTATATACAGTATGGGAGAAAAAGGAAAAAGTAGGATGTGTCTTCAAATTGTTGATGGGCGTTAAACATAAAATAATCAACCCTTTCTACTTCATATTCTCTATTTTATATATTTTTGAAAGTTTTCCTGAAATCCGCACTTACTTGCTGTAATAACAATAAATACTAGGGAGGTAAGACAATGCAATTTGGCAAATTTTACGTGTGCAGGGACTATACTGAAATTTTAGACAGAATAGAAATGTAAACATATTATTGATGTAAAATGGCACACTAATTTTAAGTGTTTGTCTATTAAGTTCAGTTATTATTTAAGTATTCTAAGAGTCTGTGGAAAGAAAATCTTTCAGCTTTTCCCTGTCACTAGGGGTTGCCACAGCGAGGCCATCACATTACGATCTGGCAGTGTTTTACACCAGATGCCCTTCCTGACGCAACCCTCACCCCTTCGGACTATTATCTTTTATGTCATTACTATAGATAATTTTGGTTCTGTCTCAACTAATTTGGAATATGTGTGAAAATCCTTCTGTGTTGGATTCATTGGTGTATGTAAATTGGCCTTTAGCGTGTGAATGTGTGTGGCCTATGATGGAATGGCGACCTGTCTAGAGTTGTTCCTTTCCTTGTGCTCAGAGTTGCCGACTGGGAACCGGCTGGCCTGCAACCGTGTGTGGATTAAACATAAGAAAATGAATAAATAAATTAATAAAATGGAGTTGGCCAGAAATAAAACTTTCAGTTTCTCAGGTTTTTGCTGTGTGCAATTAAATGTAGAAGTCCTCTTTGTATTTTTCATACTGTACCAGTTTTCTGATTGGAGGTTTGCTTTTTACTAAATTTTACTAATTTTCTTCATGGTTATTGCACTGTTCTGTATACACAGTATGTTCGATCACTATAATCAGCACTAGAAAGACCCTAGCACTCAGACCCACTCAGGCCTCTAGAGAAATGTCATTTTTGTGATTGCTTTTCATTATCAGACCCTGGTACTAGATGTGTTGTCTATGAGCACGTCAGTAATTAAAGATGATAATTGGTACAATGTTTTATTGGTTAGATTAACATCAGAGGACATTATGGCTCCGTGATTTGGGTTTCTCTGATGTATTTTAGATACTGTGTGTTTGTGTGTCTGTGTCTTGGAGAGAGAAGTTTTTATTGCCCTCAGTGTCTTCTTGCTGTCTTTCCTTCTTACTTGCTTTGAGCAACTCTGGAACAACATGTAAAATATAAATATATCAAGCACATTAACATTATTTTATATATGCGAGCTAAAAAGTCTCTTAAGTAAGTTTGCACAACAGAGCAAACGTTCATGTGAATGGGCTAAAACAGGCACCAGACAAATCAGGTTCCATTCATTCCAGCCAGCACCCACGGTAACAGTGGGCACATTTTAACCTTGACAGTTGAATATTAGAAAAAATGTCATTTGCTAACATGCAGATGGTAATATTAGAATTTACAGCGAGTTGCACAAATCTATGGATTAAAGTTTTAATCCACAGTACCAGCAGTGAATGGTAGTGCTGGTGTGATGAGGGGAATGTTTTTTGGCACACACCTGGACATTGTTCCACAGAATTTTTTATTTTAGTTGTTGACCACACACAGTGCATTTAAAATTTGTGGGTACTTTCAACATGATAATGCATGCCCTGTCGTATGACATCACTCTGTGATGGCTGAATTTAAAGATGTGCTCTGTGTGATAGGGATTAGTTTAGCAAGCGTCTCTTGTCTGCTGTTGCATGCCTGGGGAGTCTAACCCCAGTTAAAACACTCCCCGGTTTTATCGGCATTGCACATTTTACCAACTAAGCTATCGATCCTGTCTTAAATAGAAAAGCTTTTATTTATCGCATAAACATTGTTGCACAGTGAAATTGTTTTGTTTTCAGCTATCATTAAGCAGCCCTACTTCATAGATCTGCTATGAAAAGGCCTTGCTCAAGGGTTCAGCAGTGGAAGCTTGATAAGGAACTCTCTTATCATTAAGATCATTTCAAACTGGTTCATTAGAGATAACAACAAGTGGCCTCTCCAGACATCAGCCCTGAAGCCAACAGATTACTATTGGGATGTGATTGAATGGGAGATTCATTGTATGAACATGCAAGTAAAAGAATGATGCAATCAATTTGGCCCGCAGTCTACATAGGACTTTTTTTTACAATTATTATTGGAGTCCATACAATAAATATAAGTATAAATGAACAGGAGATATTACAATTTTACTTCTTCATAAATATTTAGAGCAGAAAAAAAAAGATTTTAATAATAAAGGTTTGTCTTCAATAATATTTAAAGTGATGCATCACTTTATAGGCCTATAAATTTTATTTAACTGGGTTCTCTTTATCTGCTTTTAGCACTTGTCTGATGTTTTAGGTAATAATAATGCAAAAATATAGAACAATCATAACTTTCAAGAACCACTGTATTTATTTCAATAATGTACATTTTCAGATGACAGTCCAACAGATTTATTATAACAGGCATTATTAGCTTTGACTACTAGAGTGCTTGACATTTCTAATGCCTGTCATTAAAGAGGTAGGGAAAATAAATGGCATGACAAAATACTGAATGGCAAATTCTAAGAAATATTGGCATACTAAATAGCATTTAGCAGGCAGGGATTTGGGGCAATTACCTAAGATGTATGGTTGGTACATGAAACCACTATTCTGTTGCTTCTTTTAAATATTACATGGCCATTGGAATATTAGTCTTAAACCAAAGTCAGTTTAAAGCATCAAGGCTTTTTGGTGTGGTTTTGGGTGTGTATGATCACGTGTGTTGGTAAAATTACAGTGGTTCAGAGTAAGCTGTTAGACTTGAGTGTGCAAGTGTGTGTGTATAAGAGGTGCAGAGAGAAATGAAAAGATATATTAGATTTTATAATTAGATGCACTGTATGACATGGAACTGCCATACATGTCCTTTTTAGCTTTTTTAAATCATTTGCCCCAGAGTAAATATTAAAAAGAGTCAAAGATTACCTGTATGTATACAGTGTGTACCGAAAAAGGCAGAACATTCGAATGATTTACATGAAAATGCATAACAAATTTTAGAGGTATAAGGTAAGAGAAATGTAAGGGCTAGCCAACTCTGGTGTTGGTCTGCCAACTGCATTTGTATGCTCTATATATCTGGGCACTACAGTTTGACACAGACAAAAAAACTATTCACAATTACACATCCTTATATTAGTAATGGTGAAAGACTTTTAGAATCTGAACTACACCCTGTACTTGCCCTCAGTAAATATGCATTATGAATCTTCATTAGTACAGAAATCTTTATAGAAACAAGATAATTCCATGTGAGATTTATTTGCGTATGTCATCCTCAGAACTGTGTAAGACATCTTCTGTACTTTCTTATAATTGAAGCTACTAGGTGATCTGGATAAGCATCAACACAGCCAACCAACAAAGAGTAGTCAAGGCATAGTAGACAAATAGATGCAGGAGAATTCAGAGTGCACAATTTTACACAAGGTAACAAAAAGACAAAACTTTTCACTTTTAAAAAGGTGGCACTGTGGTGCTGTTGCCCCACAGTCAAGTAGAACCCAGGTTCGAAATTTCTCTGTGCAGTGTGCATGTTTTCCCCGTGTTCGCACTGGTTTTCTCTGGGTATGACAGTTTTCTCCCGCATTCCATAGTTATGCTTTCTAGGTTAATTGGTGTCTCTAAAGTGTTTGTGAATATTTGTGAATGTGTTTGTGACTGTGTGAGTATGCGCCCTACGATGGATTGTGCCCTGTCTAGGCTCCCAGAGTTGCTGGATGGGCACCGGCTGGACAATGACCCCTTGTGGATTAAGTTAAAAAAAATGAATGAATGCACAAATTTTTTTCCCCCTGTTTTGAATAGTTGCTCAGTTGTATGTGCTCTGTTTTGTACACTGACATGTGTATGGACTGAGACATTTCTATGGATATATGGATACATTTTCTTTTTAATCTATAATATAATGGATGAGTGCAAACTTATAAAACTGGTCAAAATGTATATAAATATACATGTCTGTGCAAGTAAGAATAATTATTCAATTCATCTTCTGCTTAATCCACATGGTTTCAAACCCGGGTGCTTCTTGCTGTGAGGCAACAGTACTACCTACCGTGCCACTCATAAGAAAAATGTCCATGTCATCATCTTTAATAGCTACTCATGTAATAGCTACTGATTAAACAGAGAGCAGAAGTTGTATGATTGTGAATTTGTCCGAGGCTTACCAGAAAAATGTTTAGTTGAGATAAATTTCACAAATATCTCTGGTCAAATGATGTTCCGCCAATATTTTCTTTAATAAATAGTCAATTCTTATTTTTTAATAATCTGCAATTTAAAATTTCAACTCTTAAGCAAAACTTCTTGCAGTCATATAAAGGTTAGTGAAAAACAAAGTTGCTTAAAAAACCAAAATTAAGTAGTTATGTTCAATTCAAAGACAATTTTGAGACAAAGCTTTATGTAAAAGATAAATGAAAAAAGATTTCTCTGCACAGTTAAGAGCAGGCCTCTTGTTTTGCCTCTTGCGAGGCGGGCTGTATGAGGGGATATTGGAAGAACAATGTTTGCGTGTTTTATGTGATCTAGGTGTCTGTTATATAATGATTTAAGAATGTCTACGTTTGAGAAGATTCAGTTCAAAACCCTGATTTATTTTGGTTATTGTGTGGGAAAAAGTTGAGATGGTTTTCCAAAATGTATAAATATAAATTTCTGTAGAGAGCATGGATGCTGATATAAGCAACACCAACATATTTGTATGTATGGCCGCTTCTCTTGTACAAACCCGATTCCAAAAAAGTTGGGACAAAGTACAAACTAAATAAAAATGGAATGCAATAATTTACTAGCGTCAAAAGCTGATATTGTATTCACAATAGAACATAGTTCGACAGTGAAAAATAGCAAATAGTTTGAACATATCATCATCTACAATGCATAATATCATGAAAAGTTTCAGAGAATCTGCAATAATCTCTGTGCGCAAGGGTCAAGTACAGAAAACCATACTGATCTTCAGGCCCTTAGATGGCACTGCATCACATACAGTCATGTTTCTGTACTGATAATCACAAAATAGGCTTAGGAATATTTCCAGAAAACATTATCTGTGAACACAATTCACCGTGCCATCCGCATTTGCCAGCTAAAACTCTATAGTTCAAAGAAGAAGCCGTATCTAAACAAGGTCCAGAAGCACTTTTTGACCAAGGCTCATTGATAATGAACTGTGGCACACCACATACTGCATCAATTACAGCATCATGGCTGCATAGAAGAAGGGTCCAGCTACTGAAATGGCCAGTCTGCAGTCCAGATATGGCGCATCATAAAACAGAAGATATGACAAAAAAGACCTAAAACATTCGAGCAACTAGAATCCTACATTAGACAAGAATGGGTTAACATTCTTGTCCCTTAACTTGATGTTTACAGCCTGTTGTAAAGAGAAAATGGGACGTCTCACAGTGGTAAACAGGGCTTTGTCCCAACTTTTTAAAATTTCCACTTATTGCATTCCGTTTTTATTTACAACTTGTGCTTTCTCCCAGCTTTTTTGGGATTTGGTTTATAATATTAATAGTGTCATGTAAGCCTCTAAAGACTGGGCAATTTCTGTGTATGACACTTAAATAAAAATGTCATTCACTCATTCATAGCGTAGCTAGAAATGATAGTAAACTTAACATTTGCCATAGTATCATAATATTGTTTTGCTATGCCTTATTTAATTTTACAATAGCTAACCTTAGCTAAGTATAACATGACACTAGGTATTTCTTTATCATTTGCAATATTTATTAGCTAGCATAACTACAACTAAACTGTAAACACAAATCATTAAAATATTAGTTGATGCATTAAATGTGCATTTGAGTGTTGATTTGCTACAAGATATAAATATGTAGATGACTCATCCGCTAAACATTTTACACAGGTGTTCAGAAAATAGACCGAGGTAAACAGGAGACCAAAAGTTTATTAGATGTGTACATATCTGTGGTATCTCTAAGCACAGTAGATCATTTCACCTCACACATGCAAACTCAACATAAATTCTCTGTCCACTTCTCTGTATGTGACTAATGACACAGCAGCTAGTGACATGCACATCTGAAGCTACATTTTTAGCTGGAGCTCTTTCATCTCTTACATTTCGTCTGACATACAAAGTCAGTCATTTTCCAAGCTGACATGTGAATATGTTCCCATAAAGCATTCACATATTAATGACGCTGGTCTATTTCTCTATGTTCCTGTTTATAGAAGGCACAGTAATGTAAAGATAAGGTCAGTGGGTGTGGTACGGCTTCACTCATAAACTGTATATGTTTTATAACAGTAGTTTCTAGTTATAGAGCTATTACATGAATAAAGAGGCTTCAGGCAAACATAGAACTCTAATAATTGTATACTGTGCATTATACTATTGTGTTTTTTATAAAACTATTCAAGTCAAGAAGTTAATATAAGTTCATATTTGTCATGCATATACTGTAGATTCAAATAAAAAATGAATTCATATTAAAAGTAGCATAACTAGAGCGACAGATTTTCTTTGCAGTTACTATATGTTTTGTTTTTAGATTTTTTTTTTTGTTTTTGGCTTTTCCCTGCCACCAGGGGTCAATATGCCAAATCACTCGCATTTTTGATTAGGCCC
>JAOUQT010000007.1:6150652-6169448 GCA_025769995.1 Xyliphius kryptos | reverse complement strand
GGATGGGTTAAATGCGGAGGACAAATTCCGCTGTGTGTAAGCATAGTGGCAAATGAATCACTTTCACTTTACATTTAAAAAGAAAACCTGCATTGGGACAAAACAGGGAAGCAAGTTAAAAAAAAGACATTGTCTGAATTAGATTTCAATAATAAGACGCAGGAACATTACTTTAGCTTAATAAATCACACCATATACTTCATGTTTTACAGACAATTTCTTTATTTGTGTATTCTTTTGTAGCCAGTGCTTAGGGAGGGACTACATTCTGTGGCAAGCTGGTCGAGTAACAACATGCTTGATCTAGAATGGCATTCTGAAGGAAAATCCTGCAGTTTCAGTCATTCTTTTCTGCCTGCATGTCTTAACACGCTCAACAGCTGTCACAGCACACACTTCAGTTGACTGATACAATACAGTGTGAATCTGGCACTCCTTCTTCAGTGTATTGTCTTTGAGTGTGTGCCATTCACAGCCAGTGTTTTGTGTCATATCTGCCTCCCTTTCACGTGGAGATAAAGCTCCTTGCGTGCTGGAATGTTTACAATGCCTAGACGCCTGCAAGGTGTGTCCTCCTTGTCACTGAGGCATACAGATGGAGGGAATCTCAGTTGCACTTGGACACATATGGGTTGGTCAGTTGTTTGTGACTGAAACCTTGACCTCTTTCTCTCCTGGTCACATGTTCTCTGGTCTTTAGAACTGAGTCAGTTTTCATCTTTATATTCCAAATAAGATTTAGGAAGCTGTTAATTCTATATGCATAATATAGAATGCACAAGAGAAACATAGTTACCTAGCTTGCACTAGAAATAATAGTCACATTAGCGCAGAAAATCAGAGTGAACCATGTAGAACACCAATTCATGATTCCATCAGTTCAATTCTTAACAACCAGGATCCACGTCATGTCATGTCTCCCTGGTGGTCTAGTGACTAGGATTCGGCGCTCTCACCACCGCGACCCAGGTTCAATACCCAGTCAGGGAATAGGCTTTAGGGGCAGTCGTCTTCTGGCTCTACCAACTGAGCTATCCAGGCTGCAAATTGGGGTAAACCTGATATCTTGTTATTATTAATAATTACACTTATATTAAATGCAGTGTAGTTAAATTCACACGTGCAAGTGAAAAATCGCTTGTGTGCTTATAGGTTGGTGGTTCAACAATGTTAATGTTTCTGCATATGCAGACGTAGGTCCTCTGAGAGACATTATTAGCTATATATAAAACCTGAAGGCACTTACAATGCAAAAAATAATGCAGCAATGCAATTACCATATATACAAGAATCCACTTTATAGTGGTTTTGCTGACATATTGTCAAAGCTAGCTAACTCTACTAGCAATAAAGCCTCACCAAAGGCACAAATGATCTTCTTCCAAGCTTTATGACTCTTCATTTATAATGAGTGAGAGGGACATGGGTATACTGTGTCTCGCACTGTAAAGTCAAACCCAGGTTATTTGTTTTGCTTTAATTTTTCTAAAACTGTAAAATAGGAAATAAAAATGAACTGTGTAAAAATCCTAGACATCCTGATACTGGTTTATTTATTATTCTTCAGTATTTTATGACACAGATTATCAAATCAGTGCAAGATCCTTTATTTCCACACATTAGTTCCAAAATATTACATAGATATATTTGTTTGCCAGTAATAAAATCAAGATATGACATAAGAGACAGCTAAAATTTCCCGAAGAACAATACTTTATACTGACATACTGTTTTTTAGTAGACATTTTATTATACTGTACGACCCCTTATTCATCTGCACACATCTGTTATTTTATTATTATTATTATCTTTATTTATTTAAGATTATATAGTGATATATATTTTTAGACAATCATCATGGAAATGGCATATAAACAGTTTTCCCACATTTCACTCTGTTTACTTAGAATTGTATATACCTTTAAATATTTTTCTTTAGATATAAATCAGTAATCAATCTATATAACAATCTAACAATCTAACAATCATAACAATCATTTTCATGTGCATTATGTGGACTACAGGGCAAAATTCTTAGGTGTGTGATTATGTGTGTTCTTAACATCTGGAGCTAGAAAAGCTGGAAGGGTTCACTCCCTAAGTGAAACTCAACCGAATGAAATGTGTTTATAGTGTTCTAATGTTCATAGCTTTGTTACATCATCAGCGTAGCCTGTGACGTTTGTGGAAAGTTATTAATTCAGGTTTTGTTACTAGCAGTAGTTCAATATATCCTGATCACACACTCAACCATGCAAACTGCTCAGTGCTCCTAGCCATGAAAAGTTACTCATTTACCAGCAGTTACTGTAACAATACTAGTTGCTTTCTTAAGTCATGACCATTCTCTGCAGGTTCTCGTGCATTTGAACGCATGAGTGTGTGTGTGTGAAAGAGATTTTCCCACGCTCTGCCTGTTTCCAGATAAGAAAGAAGCGAAAAGCTCAGGGAAATATTTTTACATACTTTAATGCATCATGAAAAAAGAGGGTGTTTTTTTATAAGAGCAATACACACAATGTCTGTGTGTGGGTGCTTTTTGAACCATCTTATATAAAGCCTTTGCTCTTTTGTCTTTAGAATGTTATCTTGTTACTCCAAGAACAGACACATTTTAAAATGCAAACTTTAGTCTCATCACATGACCCGGAGGAAAGGTGCCAGACTGCATGCTGGCAGTCAGTTCAAGATCCAAAGGAGGTGAGACAGGAATGGGGGAGTGAAGGAGGAGGTAATGAGGGCGGGAGAAAGAGGGGGAGGAGATAGGAGGGTGGAGCGAGCGAACAAGTGAGTGAGTGAGAGAGAAACTGAATCGCACACACCCTCTACATGCCAGTTTTTACCGGATAAACTACTCTACTCCACACATGGTTGTGAGCAACACGGATGGAATAAACTGCAGCTCATGGGGAATCTAAAGCTTTCCTGTTACAGCTACAAATCGAACTGAAAAAGAAGATAGCCAGAGACAAGAGGAGCTGCATTTCTTGGACTTTTATAGGTATGAACAGGTCATAAGTGAATTTTAAATAGTACATTTCTTGTAGAACCTCTTAACTTCTACTATTTGGCATTTTATTATTTTTTGTAAAGCTGTTACATTTAATACTTTCAAGTGCTTTCTACCTTGGCTGGACAACTGGTGTCTTTGTGTGTCTGATTGGGGTGGGGGGTCCAAGAGGCAGCATTGTTTTGGGTGGAGGTGCAGGTCTTTGAAACAAAGTTCCTTGTGGTCGTAAAGCCCCTGTTTAGAACCTGGGGTGTTAGAGGTTGGTAGAGGGGGAGTGCAGTCATTTGTCTTTTCCTCTGTGAATGCTCGGTGAGTGGGTAGTTGATATGTTGGGTCAATGAAGTGAAAATTCATTCATCTCCTATCTCATTCTTCATGTCCACACTAACTTTCTAAATTGCATTCAGAGAGAATTGTGGCTCTCTTGAGTCTGTACTGGTAGTGTGATGTTTATCTGAACCTGTCAAAACTGGAGTTGTCCCAGAACTTAGTGTGTGCTGCTGCATTTCACACTCCTATCTTTGATGTTTCATCTGTACTGTACTCAGACCATCAGTGTGTGTGGGCTTTTCAAAGTTGATATGTGGACACATGCTTTTATATATTTCCCAGGTTTTGCAGACTCTTTTCTGTAAATCAGGAATTGAAAAAGGAAGATGAGGAACACAGGAGGATAAGATGATGTAAAAGGAAGTCAGACTGGGAGGGATTGGGGATAGTATGTAGGAAACGGAAAGATGAGAGAGGCACAGATCAGAAAGGACAAAAAAATGGAGAGTAAACAGTGGGAATACTAGTAGATGACTGGGGTCATACAATGAAGCTCGTGTGAACGTCGAGAGAAAGAACAACATGAATCGGCTCTTACTGGGGTCAGTAGGTCACTGCTGTTCAGTGTCAGTGCAGGCATTCAGACACACAGAAGGGAAGAGGGGGGTCGTATGTAATTTCAGAAATATTTTATCCATTCGATCCTTGTACAGAGTTCAGAGGAAAATAAAAGTCGCTGACCATAGCAATGATTAATCTAGTGTTTAATACTGTTATATTTATGACTGCTGTTCTAATTATCACTCTCATCAATTGTCTTTAAAGACCTATTATGAAGCCATTACAAGTGCAAAGTATGAAAGGGAACTGAGGAAGACAGTAAGCAGGGTGTGTGTGGGGGGGGTTGTGACTAAGGACACAAAAGAGAGTAAGAAACACAGAAAGTGTGCCGCGGTTGGTTTTTTAGTGTAGTGCAAAATAAAATAGAGTATAAAAGAGGAATAGGGAAAGAGAATGCACAGAAGAGACAAAGAGATGGAAAGGATGAGAGGAAGAGAAAAAACAGCCTCGATTGCTTAAGTTTAAACATGTTCTTTCTCACAATCGACTTCTGAATGGAATTGCTTAGTGTGCAGAGTGGTGGAGGAGAGCCAACCCAAACAAAAGACCTGCTGCCTGTCTCCACTCCACACCAAGGAGAGTTAAGAGACAATGAACCACAACTGAGAAAGAGAGAGAGAGAGAGACGGTGTGTATTGCTGACTCTGGATTTAGTGGTTAGTTGTGTTTGGGTAGCTTCTTTTAGTTTTAACTGCCTGCTCTTTATCACACGCCAGTTGCTCTAGCGTTAAAAACATATGTTTGTCTTGCTATCTCTGTGAAGGTATTCCACTGATTACTAATTCTGATCATTGTTGCGGTGCTACAACATAACTTATCTCTAACGTCATTTATTTATGTACTTTTTTGACACTAATGTCTTTATCTTGTGGGTCTGAAGGTCAATATTATGGACCATGCTGTGACTTTTGGTGCCTACTAAGATATTATAACATTCCCCACGCTCACATACACTGTGGACAGAAAATATGCTCAGCATGCACACTTAATGTCAGCCTTATCAGCTCTTTTCTAGCACAGTCAACTCAACACCTCATGGCTCGGTCTGGATGTCTGCTTTAAATACATTTTTACTGAATGTAGATTATTCTGTAGAGTATGTGGTATTGGGTTGTAGTCTGCTTTATCAGCGTTGCCCATGTAACATGTGCAAAATGAAAAACATGTTGCGATAAACTTAAAAAGATACCAAGGAACATTTTATTCTGACAGACTGGAATGTACTATCGTGCAAACTGACATTTAGAAGTTTAATGGAGGGTGAGTGTATGGGTGAAAATATATGACATTTTTCACAATGTGATTGCTCTCTGTGATGAACCATACTAATGACTGTGTTTGAAACAACTAGAAGAATATGTTTTTTTGAGGTGCGTAATTAGGTGTAGTATTATGAATCTAGCCAATATGATACATGTGTGTAATGTAAAAACCTTAAAAATATATAGAACTGTGTGTGGACTGTGTGTGACAGAGACGCCGGTGCTTTGCTCCCTGTGCACAGAAACCCTGATGTGAAATCACTCAAGCTTTCTTTCCCACTGGGGAAGGGTAGACGAGTACATTAGGGTGCAATGTGGTGGGGGGAGCGAGTTTGTGTCTGTAGGTGCCTGTGTATGCGGGGGTTGTGTATGCATGCTGTTCCCTAAATGGTTTGTATATCCAGCATATCGAGAGCACACCCTAATGAAGTCTATGAAAATCCATGCAGTGTGTGAAAGATAGTGTGTGTATTAATAATGACCCAATTTTTCACCATAATAATAATGTAGCATATGTTACAATTACATTACTTTATATTATCAATGTATTATTATTATTATTATTATTATTATTATTACTCTCAATAATTGTAGATAGAATTATGCTCCATGCTTTGAATCTCAAGTCAGTTTGAATTTAGGTTCAGTTTAAATCATTCAGACCAATAGCGCAATAACTCTTCTGTTATCTTGTACAAATTTCCTTCTCCACTCTTTATCAGCTCCATGAATGGTTGAATTGCATGTGTTGTTGGCTTCCTGAGCTCCCCTGCTGCTTCCTCCACTCTTAAGCTAATGTGTGTCTTCCTAATGCGCCATATCCATGACGCCCCGCCTCATTATTAGCATAGTAGTTTATAGCTTTTTCACCCACAGAGTGCAGCCCAATGGAAGAAGACACCCGGGAGTAGGTTAAATGTTTGGGGTTATTTGTTTAGTTAAGAATATTGCAAAAAGAGTTACATAAATGTAATTTTTTTTATTATTATTTACCTGTGATGTATAAGTACCCTTTTATTTACCCTTCTTTAAGATTCTCTTTTTCTTCTTATTGCTTCATATGAGAGAAGATGTTCACAAAGTTCATACATTTACATAGGAATAGCAAAAATCAATAGAAAAGATGATACCTGTAATCTGTACCTGTATTATAGCGCTGCATATGTGTGTATCTGTCTTGGATCTACCCGCTTTTAGTCCCTGGTCCATGGTTTATTTTCCTTTGCCACAGTACTCACCAAAATTTGCAAAACATCAAAACTATGTCTTTTTTCAGTTTCTTTAGATTTTCTTGCCACTACTTAGATGGCCACTGGTTGCCACACTGATTAGGAGCAGTTTGAAAATCTTTTTCACAGTCTATGCAAATTCAAATGTCAAATTCAAGTGCATGCAGATATTTAACAAGCAGCTTCTTTGTGCTGGAGTTGCATGACAATATGCATTTTGCAAGGTTTGAAAATTAAGCCCTAAGTTTAAGCTTGGGCCTGAGAATGAGAAGGTACGGAAATGATCTGTTTCCAGTTAACCAGGACGTGGTTTGCCATGTGGAAAAACAGTCTGCCATATATATATAAACAGCCATGGCCTAATGAATAAGGTAGAGGGCTGGGGACCAAAAGATTACTGGCTCGATCCCACTCCAAGCAAGTCATTGATGAAGCAGTGTTGCGCAAGGCACCCAACCCCCACCTGCTTCCTGTGCGCCTCAGAAGGGTGGCAGCACACTTCTCTGGGTGTTCCCCTGAATGGGTTAAATTCTAAATAAGAATTTCCCTATGGGTATCAATTAAGTATCAATTATTATTATAAGCCTATATTATTGCTGTAATTAGTGCACATGGGCTGCAACCAATGATTCTGTCCTTACCTTAAACTATAAGAAAATAATAACTTGCATGTTTGAATATTTATTTGTTCATTTATATGTTTTGGCATATTACCAACAATGGGATAATTATTTCAAAATGCAGGTCTGTGATTGCCATGCACCCTTTGATTAATTCTTCTCAAACCCTATTATACCCATTGCATTCACAAAAATCAGCTAGGACAGAGGCACTGTATATATGTATATGCATGTACGCCGTTGTCATGCATGTCTGATGAGCCTGGAGTAAAGGCTAATGCATGTCACTGACTACACACAGTCTGTGATCAAGAACCTTTCACTGTCGTTGTGCACATACATTTCAGTAATCTGTGACTGAGACCAGATCACCAAACGAATAGGTCCAAGATGGCAGTTAGTTTTACTTCTCAGCCTACGTGTTGGAGAACATTTCTATTGTTTGTGCTCCTTCACTTCAGTTCTTGTCTGTCTTCTCCCGTTGGGCTGGATCCTGCTGACTGGGGAAATCCTTTTCATTTCATTTCCACTACCTTTTGTGCTCTTGCACTGAAACCTGACAGAAAACTGAGACCCCCACAGACTGCAGTGTGTCTGTCTTCTGTACCTTGCAGTTAGCCTACCTTATTATACATTTCTCAAGGAGACAGGAAGTCTGAAAGCCATAATGACCCATGTTTCAGAATGAGTGGACTTCCTCCATTCAGCCTGTCAGAGAGAGACGGGGGTTTAGCTTATTCAAACTACAGTACAGGTTTGATCATTTCATCTGGCTAATGTAAATTATTATGAAAATCATATGCAGTATAATTCAAAACTAGAGTTACTAGAGTTAACTAAAAATGTTTGGCTATTCATGCATGGTTCATAGGGTAGTTTGTAATTTTTTATGTAGTTTTTAATTAGGCAATATCACACTCACGGGATTGGTAACTGATTTGGTCTTAGGGAGGAATCCAAAGAGAAAACCAAGATAATCACATAAATATATATTGTATATCAGCATGACTTGTGAAATTGCTTTTATACAACAGTTTTACACATTCTGTTTATTATTATTGACAGTAATAGGCAGCAACACAAATAGTTTTGCATATGGGACTAGACAAGGAACATATAAACATATGTTTATAGCACTTGCTGGCTACTCTTTGTATATCTATAGGGTGGGATATTTATATAGATACATAAGATACGCACAGAGCGTTAAGGGCCTTGCTTAAAGACCAAACAGTGGAACCTCCACTTCCCCAAGACACAGCAGGAATAAGTTAATAATAAATGTAATAAATAAAGTTTAAATAACTAAACCATTTTTATTGTGGAAATATGTCCATCTAGTGGTTAACTAGTGGTTAATTAAACACACTGGTAAAGAGGCATGATACATGTATAGTTAAAAGTTTCTCATTTAATCACAATATTCAAGTGTTTTATGCTATATATTAGACTTTATACAAACCTGATTACAAAAAAGTTGGGACAAAGAACAAACTGTAAATAAAGACGGAATTTAATAATTTACAAATCTCAAAAACTGATATTGTATTCCACAGCAAATTGCAAAGAGTTTGACCCTATCATCTACAGTGCATAATATCATCAAATGATTCACAGAATCTGGAATAATCTCTATGAGTAAGGGTCAAGGGTGGAAAATCATACTGGATGCCCATGATTTTCGGGCCCTTTACACGGCACTGCATCTCATACAGGCATGCTTCTGTATCGGTAGTGTGTGTGGCATGGGCAGCTTACACATCTGGAAAGACACCATCACCATCAAGGTTCATCATCATGGCTGCGTAGAAGAAGGATCCGGGTACTAAATTGGCGAGCATGCAGTTTAGATAGAAAATATTGGCGCATCATAAAACGGGAAGATACGACAAAAAAGATAGTTAAGCAACTAGAATCCTACATTAGACAAGAATGCGTTAACATTCCTTTCCAGCAACTTTTCTCTTCAGTCCCCAGACATACAGACTGATGTAAAGAGAAAAGGTGATGTCTCACAGTGCTAAACATGGTCTTGTCCAAACTTTTTAGGGATGTGTTGTTGTCACGAAATTCAAAATCACCTTATTTTTTTTTATGATTAATATTCTCAGTTTAAACATTTGATATGAGTTCTGAAACTTAACTTCTGCACATCCTTGCTTTCCGTTATTATTTAGATTTTGTACTTTTTTGGAAATGGGTTTGTATAATGTTAGTACTTATTTAGAGTCGGCATGGCGATGAATTTGCCACAGAGCATAAAGAACTGGGTGGAGTTTGCATGTTTTCCCTGCATTCGGGTGGGCCCGCTATCCCCAACAGTGCAAAGAAATGAATGATAAGCGAATAAAAGATGCCAAATTGTCCACGACTTGTGCAATATGTTCTGTATATAAATTTGTGTATGAATATATCCTTGTTCTCATCATGAGGTTGAAAGTAACAATTAACAATAGTTCTTATTTTATTGTGAAATGATGTTATGTTTAATTACAAATGTAGAGAAAACTGAAGGGCCATGAAGGCCTTCACAAGATCTTCACAAGGGTTCATATATATATATATTAAAACGTTTAGACATACAAAGACATGCTGTAAAGCAACAATGCCACTATTACAGTAACAGGACCAAACTGAAGGAATTCACTATCTGGTGTGTTTTTATGTAAACAGTAGTGCAAGATACAATTTGTGCAGTTCTACAAGTAGATAATTTAGTGTTTTGCAGAGAATCTTAGAAAGTTCTTCTGTACATTTTAACTGTCACAGTACTTTTTTGTGCAATACCCAGTATGTTTCATTGTTTTTTTGTCTGAAACATGGAGTATTATAGAATGTATTGTTTAATAACATACAAACATTTATTTTATTTTTTTGTTGGTAAATGAACATTTGAAAATTAAAAATCACTGTGCACTGTCTCATTAATGCATAATTTAACAAAATTTAAATCTTTCAATTTAGTACAAAAATGGAATTCTTAGGACCTTAGAATGCCAAAGACTAGTATATATATACAGTATATTTCCACAGTATATATACAGTATATTGTGCCACCTTTGCAAGAGGAAGGTCCTGTATTCTATAAAATAATCTTTTCCCCTCATTGTTGTGTGAGAAACAATGTGGTGTAAACAAGTATTACATTACTATTACACCTTTGCAAAATATTTAATGGCGTTATTTCTGTTACCTTTTTCTAACCTTCTCAGAAACCGGTAATGAATGACCAAAATTTCTGCTAAAGTTTACTAATCAGTGGACACCTTTACATGATCTGTGGATTAGAATTCTACAGGAGTATCTGTTCTGGAGTGGATTGCTATGGGAGTGTTGTACATCTGTTGATGAAAAGCAGCAGTGTGTGAATTGTGCTGACCCTGGTGCCTGCTGTATATCACAGCTCAGAGGTGAGGAGTGGGAGGAGTGTGTGTGTGTACAGAGTGATGTGTGGGATTTAGGTTTTTATATACGGCAGATGTGAAAATATTAGTGTGAGGAGACTCTCAGTAAAGCATATGCTGATTTATTTCTTCATTGACAATGTTTATATATTAATATAGATCACTTATAAACTGTATGCAGTCTTGTACTCGAACACCAGCCACACACACACATAGAGATAAAGATGAACAGATAAGTTTATTTGTTGTCCCTAGTCCAGTGCAATGTTAGGAAAAGTCTATTGTGATTAAACCAACATGCAGTTCTCGTTGCAAAATGCAAAGCACTAACTTCAGTGCCTGACTGAGTCACAAAAACACCAGCATACAATGGGTGTTACATTTTTTATATAAGTTGCACATTCTTTTAATAATGACAGAGAGGAGTTAGTAATAATTAAGTAAGGAGACACTGTTACTCTACCTGAAATTTCTGAACTCACTGCGTATGTGATCTTTCTGTATGAGTATTTGGCCTGTGTGTGTCTTCATTGTTGGTGTGTGACATTCTGATCTTCTCCAGGGCCAAAACAAAAGCTGCAGTCTTACACCTCCCTTGCTGCCTTTTCCTCTCCTTTCTTCTCTTGTATATGCACTGTGTTTGCAAACAGCACATGTTGACCCAGGTGCAGAAGAATAGGCAAACCCCCATTCTGTATTTTCAAAATGCTCCTTCTTAGCCCCAGGCTGTTTTCAATCTTGTCTGGTCTTGCCAGGGCTTGTAGGAACCTAGCATATTAACTGTGGGAATTTCTAAGATCTGCCCTCAGGTATGTTAGGTGTGTCTATGTGAACATTATCTGCCCCGATTTTCTCTCTTTATGTCTTACTGTGTATCAAAACCCAGTTCTGAGCTACAGTGTTTGCAGAATAAAATTTGCTAAACGGCCGTTACAAAACTAGTAGAACCTTCAAAAAAAAGGCAGAGCTTCCTTTGCTAGTGCACACAGGTCATGCATGCACATCAGACAAACAGAGATGAGTATGCTTATAGATTAGACACATTTTGAGATGTTATCACTGAAGATGTTAAACATAGACATTCTCCTTTACTTCTTTCATTCTGATTTATCTCCCAGCCCAATACTCCTGAACCTTCTTACAGTCTGTGGAGTTTTCTACATTTTTGCTTTGTCAGCATCGCTTTTCTTTGTGGTTTTTGGTTATGTCCCACTTTAGTGGTCTGCACTACATTTTAAACTAGTTATGAATGAGTGGGGGCACATGTGTAAGCGGTGCCCTACAGTGGAATGGTGTCCCATATTGTGCGTCTACCCACAATCACTCTGTGTGTTCCTATGAGAGGCTAAGCATTAATGGTGATCCTGATATATAAAGGAATAACTATTGCTAAATAAATGAATATAAATAAAACAATACATGATTTTTTTATTTCTAAACATTGCTCATCATAAATTACATAACATTGTTCTTTGTTCATTGTTACTGTTTATTAAAGTCAGCATTTTCACTCTTTCATCTTATCTTGTATCTGAAGTTAACATTTGAACGAATCCATATTTCGGGGGCTTAGACTATATTCACCAGATGATTTAATTATCTTGGGTCGCTCTTGATCCAGGAAATACATACATCAAGCCGATCCAGGACCAAATATTATCTTATCCAAGCACATAAAGCAGCTCTATGATGCTACTACAACAGTGACTATGTAAAAACCTCTTATATATTGGGTGACTACCCAATATATCTATACATCATAGATATGGATGCTAATCTAACTGGATAGGATAGTCTTGTCTTGGATCAGCTTGATCGATGTAATTCTAGAAGCAAGAGCAACCATAAGAAAATAGTTTGTGTATATTCAACACTCTCACATGAATGCTGGCACATGATACATACACACTATTAAAAAAATACCACCTTTTTGTTTGCACAACAAACAAATAATTGACTACCTTCTGCTTCACACCTTGGTTTAATTCTCTTTTACAATTCTCTGTTTAATGGGCATTTTTAAAAACACCTCAAGAGTTTGTTTCAATTTCTCACATTTACATTTTTGGCATTTGACAGATGCCCGTATTCAGAGTGACTGACATTTATCTCTTCATACAAACTGAGCAGTTGAGGGTTAATAGGGCCTCACTCAAAGAACCAACAGAGGAAGCTTGGAGGTGGTGGGATTTAAACTCACAATCTTTTGGTCAGCAGTCCAACATCACGGAGCTACCGCTGTCCTTCTGAACATCACAGAACTGTGTAGAAACAGCGTGTTTTAATGAGTAATTTTCTGCTTTATGCTGTATATGCATGTTGGCAGGTGTTGCAGGGCTGCCTTGGGCACTGTCCTGAGAAGACAAATCCTAGTTTTTAAAAAATTACACTTAATTAGTTTAAAGTGTTACTTCAACCGAGAGAAAGAATGCACATTTTGAGTGCCGTACTCTTACCATTTTTAATTCACTATATAACATACTGCATGGTTCATTCTATGTGGATAATTCCAGAAAGCTGTACTGATACTGTGGTTACATAGCTTACCTATTACAAAATAATCGGTAATACCTTTAAAAACGCTAGCCTTCTCTTCTCCTGTTAATTTACATGTTGTTTGTATCCAGGGAACTGCAGTGTGCTGAGTAAACACTCATAATTGCAAGCGGTTATGCTGCTGTGTCTGCAACTTTTCCACTCACACTCTGTACGGCTCAGTTGCAAACCTGTTCGATCTCTCCATAGTTATTCCTATAACATTTACTAAAGCCTTTTTTAAGTTTTAGTTAACTAAGCAATGCTAGTATTAGTAAATGAAGCTTGTGCATGAAATGCATAAAAAGAAATCAAATGATGTTAATGATTTAGAATGTCAGTGATGCTTTCTTTAATTTATTAAAATGCTTATTAGAGCTTCTCTGTCATAGGTTTTCATGTTAAATTGTGTGTATGTGTGTGTGTGCACGTGTGTCTCAGGCTGCTGGGCTTTGTTCAGGCGTGTCAGTGGGAAAGTGTTAATGATAAGTTCCCTTAGCCAAACTCCTTCTCTCTGAACAGCCGAAGGGCCCATCTGTGCTCCCCCACTGCAATTCAATGCCCCCCTCCAAGTTCTTATCGTCCTCTCCAACATGTCATTTTTCTATCATGGCATGCTCCCCTCTAAATAGAGGACAGAAATTAGCCCCCTTCTGACATCATCTCACTGCATGTAACCAGGTAACCACCATCCAGTCTTGTGTATGTGTGTGTGTGCGTGCGTGTACGTGTGTGTGCTTTGTAAAGGATTTAGATATAAATTTTCCAAAATAGGAATATTCAGAGATCCTTTGAGGCAGCCGTACACAAATCAGGTATTGAATTAGATTAAGAGAAATACAGTATATAGTAAATATATAGTAAATCTTTGCAGTGGCACGCATAAGAAATCATAATAAGCGATTGTGTAAATATAGCTTATAATTAACACATAACACATTACCTTTTCCCTTTTAAAACTAAAAATACAAGTCTGACAGACCTAAAATAGACACTAGACATGTATATATAAGTATTCGCTCACCTGCCTTGACTCACATATTTAGCTGCTCGACTATGGAAACCCATTCCATAAAGCACTCTGCGCACTGTTCTTGAGCTAATCTGAAGCCCACATGAATCCTGAAGGTCTGTAGTGATTGACTCTGCAGAAAGTTGGCGACCTCTTTGGAGTATGCACATCAGTATCCACTGAGGCCGCTTCGTCAGTTTACGTGGCCTACCACTTCAGGGCTGAGTTTCTGTCATTCCCAAACACTTCCATTTTCTTATAATACAGCTGACAGTTGACTGTGTAATATTTAGGAGCGAGGGAATTTCACGGCTTGATTTGTTGCACAGGTGGCATCCTATCACAGTTCCATGCTGGAATTCACTGAGCTCCTGAGAGTGATCCATTCTTTTACAAATTATTGTAGATATAGATATTTTGGCCTACTGTAAAATATGTACAAAAAAGCACTCAATACCTGGTCGGGGCTCCTTTTGCAAGAATTACTGCATCAATGTGGCATGGCATGGAGGTGATCTGCCTGTGGCACTGCTGAGGTGTTCTGGAAGTCCAGGTTGCTTTAATAGCAGCCTTCAGTTTATCTGCGTTGTTAAGTCTGGTGCTTATCATTCAGAGTGATACTTTGGTTAATAAACCAGGCATTGGTACTTTTGTCAGTGTGGACAGGCACCAAGTCCTGCTAGACAATGAAATTTCCATCTCCAAAAAGCTTGTTGGCAGAGGGAAGCATGAAGTGCTCTAAAATTTCCTGATATAACACAGTGGACCTACACCAGTGGAAGACATGATTTCCCAAAAGATCACTGAATGTGGAAACGTCACACTAGATCTCAGGCTTGGATTGTGTGACTTTGGTGGCTCTTGAAGCACTGACTCCAGCAGCAGTCCACTCCTTGTGAATCTCCCCCAAATTAACACTTCAAATTAACACAAATAAATCACTGGTTTTTTTTTTGACTAATACAGAAAATGCGAGAAAGAACAAGAATGAAAACTTATGTGTCAGATACTATGTCCCCTATGGGTGTATAAGATTTCTGTAACGCTGCTTTGATTCTGTTGATATTATATATTGAGGGTGATACTTCACATCAGATATTAAGTAGGTCAATAAGAGTGTACGTGTACATGTGTCTGATTTATACAGAGAAATAGACAGTTGAAAAATTACTAGTGAAAGCTGTACATATACAGTATATGGGTTTAAATGAGGAGGACAGTGTCTAAGCATAGTGGCAAATAGGACAATTTTACAATTATTATATACCTCCAAGCTTCACATTGCCTTCAAGTTAGCACAAAACCTGTGCATAGAGTACTTCAAGAAATGGGTATCCATGGCCAAGCAATTCTATAAAACCTCATCGAGCACTATACAAGCATTGGATGTAGTGCTGTAACGCACACTAAAAATGAACTCTAGAGCATTCTGAGCTATTAATTTTGTCTCAATTATACTGTACAGATTTGAGTAATCTATAATAATTGATGTTTTGTCATGCCTCTTGATATATAGAGACTTAAATCACCTAAATTTATTTTATCCTAAAAGATGCAATGATTTATGTGTATATTCTTAAGACTTGCATGTCTTTGGTTCCAGAAAAGTAGGGTTGAATAATAAAAATGAAGGATAAGATTTAAGTTAATGAAGCAAGACTTCATATATACAAGTATCTTCTATCTCTTCTCTCTTTCTCTCACTTTTCTCTCTCAGCATATTTTCCTCAACACCAAGTTTTCTTGTCATCTCTGGAATTTCAGTTGCTCTCATATTTACACAAAGCTTTGCTAAGGACAATAAGAACAATAGCTCTTCTTAGCCGTCTCACAACTCCATGTCTTTTCCAACCTGGGTATCCGATGAGGAATGTAGTAAGTCGAGATCTGACCTAAAGGCTACAGGTGTAGCATATATTTATAAGTAAATTCAATTAATGTGAGGCAATGGTACAGTGGTTTATATGGATACACACACATATATACATACGTACATATGTATATATATGCGTATATATGTGTGTGTGTGTGTGTATCCATATAAATGGCCAACCATTTATATGAATTGTAGCAATTGTATTGTAGCATATTATAAATTGTTTTTTTTTCTATATTTTTTATTATTTTAATTGCTGTCATTTGTGCCCATTTGTACACATTTGAATATGGAATTATGTATATGTTATAGAATTATGTATTAAATGTATACAGATTGCATAACATCAGCAAATGAGTTTGGTTGCTCTCAAGGTTTCTTCCTTACTCAGGGAGTTTTTCCTTGACACCGTCGCCATCGCCACCAGCTTGCTCATTTGGGATAAAACCTTTTCTGTAAACCTGCTTTGGGACAATGTCCATTGTTAAAAGCGCTTTATAAATCAAATTGAATTGAACATTTTCTGCTCTTTTAAAATGAGTTTGAAGCATTTTCTTACAATTTCTGTTACATTATTTCCCATACCAACCCATGACTATTCCATAATGCTTTATCACTGTGCACATCGTACCTCACTGCAAGCTCACTGCAATATGTTGTGGCCTTACAGTAAGAAAAAAGAAATGAGTCATCAAACCGTTGCTGTTAGAGATGCCAGAACATGGCAGTAATGTTGTGTATATACAGTAGAGCACTGATAAGATCGGTTTTGTTCTGTAATTCCTGTCACTGCACCTCTCAGATCTTTTTGGCTTTTACATAATGTATTTGTTTTTACCAGAAACTGTAATAACACACTGTTTTATATCATCATATTTTTCAGTTAGCGGTCTGAACAGGTGGGATTATGAATGAATAATAGGAGTGGGTAAAGAAGGTGACTGAAAGAAGGAGTGGCACATACAGCGAGTACTTGTTTGCTCCTGTTGGGGCAGGTTTGACTAAATGGTAGGTGCACTAATTAGGAGTTTAGGGAACAAAAGAGTCTATGCTGACACAAATTCAGCAAGGAAGAGAGACATCAAAGCAGAAGCCATTAAAACCTGATACCTGCAAGCTCTGAGGGTGTGGGAATGTTTGTGTGTGTTTGTGCATGTGCGTATGCAGAGGAGGTAAAATGATAAATGCTCTGTGGGGGGATTGTGGCAAGGGCATTTGGTGTGTGGGCTACACCGATTTTAGTTTTTTATGTAGCAAAAAAATATAATATTTTAGGATTCAGAGAACCAATTAACTCTCTATTCTGTATGTACAGTACATTTGATGGTTAAAAGTAAATGTTGCATTAATATTTTAACAATGATGCAATGCAGAACTGATACATATGATTTTTAAAATTTTGTCTTCAATATAGATTCAATATTGGAGTGGCAAAAATTTATTTGTCAGGATTAGACTATTTAATTTAATTGACTAGTAATTGGGATAAGATTTGGGCTATGCATTGCAGAAATTATTGGATTGTACACTTCGGATTTGAACTATAATTTTAGCTTTTGAGATTAGTGACTTTGTGAAATTTCTGTGTGCCACGTTTATGTTTTTTATCACTTTTTAGTTGATTATGGCCAATACGTTTTTTTTGTGTTTTTGTAAATAAATGAATCACCGTGATTACATCCATGGGCAATGCCATAGCAGGGGCCAGGGTGGAGCTATAGCAGGGGCAAGATGACTTGGCATTTCACGGCACCACGTGTCTTGTCAAAAAGAGCCTGTTACATTTTGTAATTTTATACACACATCTTATCTACTGTGTGTTTAAAATGTACTTTATATAAACATTATAAAATTTACAGTTTCTTGAATATTCATTGTAGTGCGTGCCCCCCCCTAAAATAGTTCTGACCACCCTCTGGCCACCCTAATCATAAAAGTCTAGCTCCGCCTCTTGAAGGGATTCCAAACACCACAAAAAATACCCTTGTTTCTGATTATATCGTTTCATGATACAGTCATGAACGGTAGAGAATCTCTGTGTGCATGTGTTTTCATTTCTTCGTGACCTGAATTGGTTTTCAGAACTAGATTGCTTCGGTCTATACTAAACCCAAAAAAGCACTGGCTTAGATGCTAAGTAAATCTATAAAAATATAAAGGATATACATAGCTTGGGGCAGCACATTGGCACAGTGGATAATGCAGTGTGTGGGTACCCTATGATGGACTGACCAGTGTCTAGGGTTGTTCCTGCCCTCACACCCAGAATTGCTGTGTGGGCACTGGCTTCCCTGTAACCCTAAACTAGGTTTAAGCGGCTATGGAATCCTGTAATGATCCTGTAATGGCTTAGCACTATAGACATAGCCTCGACTCTCTCAATTAGACTAAAAGTGACGGGCTGAGTATAAACACCGAATTAGAGACTCCAGCTGAGAGAATAATAAAACAACATGTCTCTCTTTCTTTCTCTCTCACTCTCTTTGTCTGTATGTCTGTTTTTCTTCCCCAATATGTCTTTCCTCTCTCCCAATGGGTTTATGGAGTTCTCTAACCCTATTCAGAGCCTCAGGCCTAAAGCGAAGCAACCCAAAAAGACTAAGTGCTTCACTAACTGGAACTGAAATAGTAGTGGGAATATGCAGTCCCGTCTTCATCTTCCCCCACAGCCAATCTTCCTCTGTCTGTTTTTTTTCTCTGCATCCTTTCTGATTTTATCATTTCTCTCTGCACTCATCCTTGCAAGCTGGATTTTACAGCTAAAAAATTATAATATTTGTGGCTTTCTCTTGGCTGCTTGGAAACGTGTCTGAATGATTCATATCCAGGGCTGTTGCTAATTTATTTATTTCAGTGCATTTAAATCTGAAACTCTGCACAGGATATAAGGGAACATTTTGAGATGAGCCCTGAAAAAAATAGACCCCTCTATTTTGGGGTCTGTATTAATCTGAGTG
>JAOUQT010000007.1:6130615-6150552 GCA_025769995.1 Xyliphius kryptos | reverse complement strand
GTCTGTATTAATCTGAGTGTAGTGGTACCAGAAGGAGGAATGAAGAATTTAAGGGAAACATAGACCTCCACTTAAGCTAAAGAGGGAAAAGGGGCAGGGATATTTTTCTCTCAAACCCCCTTTAGATTACTCCACATGGAGTCTATTCTTCTAACAAAATATGCCATCAGATACGGGGGAGGGGCTGGAGTCATTCATTTCCATTATACTATTATCCTGAGCTTTTTCTCTTCATAGCCTGTACTTTTGAATCAGACTGTTAAATGTTGGGTGGGGCAGTCATCATGTACTGTCTAAATGGAGCTAGTGAAAGAAAGACTTTGCATAAAAACAAATGAACTGCTTTCAATGATGAAGAAAAATAAATCCTTAATACCTCCTATATCTTTTTTGTTACATTAAAAATGATTCGGGTGGTTTAAAGTTTGTTCTGTCATGCGACAGTAAGGAGGCTGTGTAATATCTGTGTTTATCTGTGTGATTATGTTATTGTGTATGTGTCCCTCTTTCTACCTGTCTTTTTTCAGGTAGAAAGTTCTTCCTACTTTCTTTACTGCAGTGCCCTGTTTAGACTTGATATTAGTATTCATTCTTGGTGATCAGCTCACAAATATAAAGAACTAAATAATGTATATTGTGATCGCGCTCAGGTGCTCAAGTAAATTTGTTGATGTAAAATTGTTCGCAGCATGAGATACAAAGGCTACAAGTGACATTAAACCGAATAAAATATGTCTAAAAAACATGTCTAAAAAGCACATGGTATTTTCTTATTACAAACTATGGCAGTCACTGTTGATTCGACACTCTGGCATTTGATTATCTGGGAAGAAGCATAGAATAAAACAAATACATTAGTAAGGGAGTAAAAATCAAATAAACACACAAGAGTACTCCACAGTCTATAAACAGAAAACTAGGTTATATTAACTAGTTCAGTTAATAGTTAACCAGTTCACAAAACAACACAATAGAATCCATAGCATAGCAAAATTCCTAAAAGCATGACGAATTTAAAGTTACTAAGCATAATTAAATGTATTACAAAGTCTAAACTGTTTCCTAAAATTGTAATGAAGAGAGCAGATTGGTGACAGGTGATGGTAATTAGGGCTAGTGCTCTTGCCGAGTCTAAAGGGAACTATGCATGTGGTTTGGAACTAATAGGTCCTTTTGGTGGTCTTTAATGCCCGCAGATGTTACAGATACCATATATGTATTTTTTGAGAAACTTTGAGTTTGAAAAAAGGTTGCATATTTGAATTACTGGTCTATAATTCCAAAAGCCTTTTTGCTTTGGATTTAATTAGACTTTAATTTATTTTAATGAACTAAAGACTTTTAAAAGTACTACAATCTGCAACATTGAATTTCACTAACAAGGAATCGTCATACTAAATGTTACAGATTTTTGGGGCAGTCGTAACCTTTGGGTGTTTTTTTTAGTGAGTGCCCATGATGACACCCTCCCCTGCCCCCATCCATGATGCCACACTGAGCAATGGCCCAGGTCTTGCAATCAGCCCCTGAAGATTGTATCTATACAGATATGTTTATATGATAGAATCTATACACTGAATTTGAGCAGCTCACGACCTCTCTGTTTCAGTAATATACAATGCTATGACTATTTACTTCTTTATTTTTGTTTTTTTTTGTACCGACTGCTTTAAATTGCTTTTTGCAATTCCCTGAGATCTACTAACAGAACAGTGAGATTTCTAACAGTGTTTTGTTGTTTAATCGCACCACAGGGCCACAGAAGCTTAACAGATGTATGAGAAGAGCAAGAGAAATAGATTATAAAGAAGCATCAAATGAAGCCGCAATGCTCTCCTGATCTAGACATCTTTATACTTATTCTATTATAAAAAAACACACTCATGCTTTTTAAAAATACTCATTAATTTTTGCTCTCTTATTTGTTCACAGCCTCCTGTTTAATGGATGTGGGGCTGGAGCTTTTAGGCTTTTAAGACTATAGTAGTTACAAGTTTGGCAAATGCTTTCATACTTTCATTTTATATTTTATCTTGTTTATTTATTGAAAGACAGCAGCAATTTGTTGTTTTTTTATAGTAAAACATGTGAAAGTGATACATTTTGTCACTATGTTTGCACACAACTTAATTGGTCCTCTGCATTTAACCCATCTGTGCAGTGAAACACACAAATACACACACAGGTGACTTTTGTGGTCTAGAATTTATTAATTTATTTATCAGGTCTGCACATGATTTAGATTTCATCCCTGAATCTCAAAGGGATCCATTTTACTGTAAAAAGAAATTTCACAATTCTTCCTTTAATAAATATTGTCCAACTATGTGTATATTAGATATAAGTACAAACTGTAAATAAAAACGGAATGCAATAATTTATAAATGTTAAAAACTGATATTGTATTCAGAGTAGAACATAGACAACATATCAAATGTTGAAAGTGAGACATTTTAAAATGTCATGCCAATATTGGCTCATTTGAAATTTCATGATAGCAACACATCTCAAAATAGTTGGAACAGGGCAATAAGAGGCTGGAAAAGATAAAGGTACAAAAGAGGAAATTTTTGAGTTGTGTTGTTGTCACAAAATTTAATATCACCTAATTATTATTTTCTTAGTTTAGACATTTGCTTTTTCTCAGTTTAAACATTTTTTCAGTTTAAACATTTGCTATGTCATCTATGTTCTTTTCTGAATAAAATATGGAATTTTGAAACTTTTACATCATTGCATTCCATTTTCATTTACAATTTGTTCTTTGTCCCAACTTTTTAGGAATTGGGTTTGTAAAAGTCACTATAGATTACACAGAACCCCCAGAAATCCCCCGCAATTTCTCACACATCTACTATTAAATGATACGATATAGCTTGTGCCTGTAATTGAGTTATTTTATTTTAGTACTCCAACTGGCTTACTATAATTCCTAAGGCATCCTTTTCCACACAAGGCTGATGTTCATCTTCTCGGTCAAATTATAGGAATTTTTGCCTGTGCTCTCTCTCTCTCTCTCTCTTTCTTTCTCTCAATCCCTCTCACTGTCTGTGTCTAATTGGGGTCCAATTTCCATTATTGTTACAGGTCATTTAACATTCCTGTATCGAATTATCCTGAGTTATGTTTAGAATTACATAGGATTTTAAAAATAAAATGAACAATATGTTTTATTGCAATCATTATTTACTCTTTCAAAAACTCTTATATCTGTGTTTTTTGTTCTACAGATACCATGCTTAATTGCAGAAGCTCACAAATACTATGAGGTGTGTGAACAATAACGTCCTTTTTTGGAGAGGCTAATAATGTCAGTCTCTTAACCGGGTAATGTGATTACTTTGTGTATTTGTGTATTTTAATATACTTATATGTTTAAAAAATACATAAATAATATGTTAATATTATAGAAATATGAGGTGAGTAGGCTTCACATGCGCTCTCAATTGCTGTATTTATAGATAGTGAGATATTGCCTTCCCATGATTTTCAATGTGTTCTATTCTCTCCACAACTTCTGATTGAAACATTTTTTACGGAATACAAATGTTGCTAGTGTACCGGGTTCGAGAAATTCCAGGCCCATGTCTTATTGAGATATTATATTATATATACTAAATGTACAAAATATTGCATATGACATCTCTAATAGTAGAAAAGGTTGAGAAAAAATTGCTAAAATGGTAACTTGATTCTTATCTGTTCCAGATGCTAAACCATGGGAAATATAGAGAGTCAGAATGGAGACCACAGCTTATACCTTGAATCTCAAAACCATCTATCATGCAAGCACATGACTCAATCTATTCGGATCTCCAATAAGCATTTACAACGATCTCACAACATTTCATCTGGTAAAGCAGAGCACCCTGGTTCTGAAGCCAGCACCAGATCAAGCAGCACACCCAGCATCCCTCAGTCTCTGAGTGAAAATGGACTAGAACCCTTTAATGAAGCCGATGCACTGAGAGAACATGTCTGGATTGATCCTGTTGGTGTAAATCTGCGGCCTATATCTTTTCATGAACAGTCTGGTGAACAGAGTACCACACTGGGCTCAGATAATGGTGCGGTAACAGTGGTGGGTGATACACAAGAAGGTGATGGCCACAAAGAGAAAATATATCTGCAGAGGCCAAACGATCTACCGGGTGAAGGTGGAGGCTTCAAATGCAAGAAACGCTCCAAATCAGCTGACATGTGGCGTGAGGACTCCATTGAGTTCTCACTGTCTGATCTTAGTCAGGAACAGTTGACAAGCACAGAGGAGATAATTCAAACAACTGATTCTGAAAATAGAAAGTTAAACAGAGGACATGAGGGTCACTCTGGTGACAGGACCAGTTCTTTAGATGAGCTGTGCACCGCAAAGTCTTCTAATCACCATGGCTCTAGAAATCGCTACAAGTATCGGCAGAATAGCAAAAGGACAGCAGCAGGGAAAAAAATTAATAGTATGCTGTCTCCAGGGGAGGAGGAAGGTAGTGGTTATGGAGCATATACACTGCCCTGCAGACGCTCTAACTGCCTTTCTGAAGGTCCTCCGGGCCAACAGGGTGCACTCTACTCCAGCATGCAAGGACGACGTGCACAGACTTCACACGTGAGTACACAGGATTGCATACAAATAGTATGTAGAATGGTTAGTCCTTTATCAACTAATGCATGATTAGGGTACTGTATGTAGTATACTTCAAATAATCATGATAAAAAATCTCATATTCTCAGTAAGAAATCAGAAACAAGAGAAAGATACTTCACCAATTACTGTTAAAGTTTAATGATGTAATAGTCAACAGGTTATGGGCAGAATAGTAAGTGGACCTAAAAATAGATAATATGCAATATGCTTTGTACATACCTGCCATACTGAGAATGTACTTTCACACAGTGTCTGCAATTCATTGAGATTTTCTCCGTTTCTTAGACAATCTTTGCAATTTCTTTGCCATGATTTTAAATGCCTTGCAATTACAGCGATCCATCATGTTCAAAAAACATATTTATTTATATATATTTATATATTCCTTTGTGTATATTTGTGTAGAAAGACTGAAACCAGTTAATACCTTTTCTTATAGGACATAACAGCAGGTGAGGGGAGTGAATATGGAGACAGTGGCATTGATGGTGTGACTATTGAAGCCAAGCCCCATACACGTCGCTGCAAGGCCATGTCGACTTCTTTCTCCATTTATTCTGCAGCCAGTGCGAGGAGCAGCAGCGGTAGCAGCAGTGGAGGAGGAGATCGGGAACGACGGCTGGGTGAAGGCCAAGGAGTATATGAGAACTTCCGACAGGAGCTTGAGTTGAGCTCACAGCAGACATATGAAAGCTTAGAGGAGGCAGGGTCCGCTGTTAGTGATGAAAGAAGCAGTGGCACAGCGAGTTCTGCCTTTCTGTCCGAGGCACTGTATTTAGAGACAACACAGTGTACAGTACGCAAGGCAGGTGCACTGGCCGTGAAGAACTTCTTGGTGCATAAGAAGAACAAGAAGGTGGAGCCAGCAACAAAACGCAAGTGGAAGCGCTACTGGGTATCGCTGAAAGGTAAGACCACTGATTTTTCATAGAGTCTATATAATGGTTATCAAAGCAATGCCAGATGTTATGAGTTTTTGATATTCCAGTTCATTAAAGTATTAGATTGTTACATTTAAATTAATGTTTTAAATTACTTGGAATAATGGCTCAGCTCATTAAACACACATGGTTATTTTTGTTTCATTCAAAGGTCATTCCCTCTCAACCATTAAAGTACAGCAGAATATTACAAAATGCATCTATTTGTACCTAATTACACCAAAAGGTTTCTCTCAGAACCTTTGATCCATTTGATGCATAATACACTTACAGGAAAAAATAATTCTGTAATTTATGCCTGCAAAAAGTGCTTTTGTGGACTACTTGCAGAAGAATATGCTGTAATGTGTGGTATGTAATCTGCTGAGTGCGTATATACATTGTGTATAGTCAGTGTGCATTCTCTGTACTGTATAATACTGTAACTAAATTGTAATAACACTAATTTTGTAATATTCTTTTGTATGCAGACAAAATATTCATGATTCTCACTTATCAGTATTATTGAATTGTTAGAAGAATTAAACAACAGTGCACATTATTGTGACAGTGACAGATTCTCAGATGACAGATGAAAACTTCTCAACAATGGCTTGTTTTATAGCTTTAGTCAGCTGTTATATACCTAATCAAGTGACAATATACTTAATATTTCTAATTAATTATTCCCTAAAATTCAAAATACCTCAAAAGTACCTCAAAAGATCACAGATCACACAGTGTAATCACTTGGGTTCTTGTGCAAAATCACGTCCATATAGGTACAAATCAAATCACTGCTGCTGTCCCATTTCTCAGCTCATTTTCTCATTATCATGGGAAGGTGGAGATTAATCTTTATACTTGTTTATCTTCAGATTAATATTTATTTATGTATTTATGTATAACAGATCTGCTCTGACCTAGCTGCCACGCCTTGCCCTTGAATTTTAATGCATCTGTTCCGGGTTCCAAGATGCTTCTGTCTGTAGAAAGCAATTCACAGACAAATCTGGTGTGATAGTCTAATTAGGTTTTCTATGCCTGTCTTGTGGCCACTGATGTGTGATGATCTTATGTCAAGCTGATTTTCTTTGAAAATGCTAATCTTTTTAAGCCAAATTCATGAGAGTAACTGTTTTCAAGGAAGTTTTTTTGTCATCCTGGATTTGTCTGTTCATTGATTTTAATTCAATTCAGTTTCAGTTCTATAGCAACTACTTAAAATGTAGTATTTTTTAAAAAGCAGCTTTCCATAAATTAAATATAGGATATAATCATGAAGTTGTTCATTTTTATCCCTAATGAACAAGCTAGATGGCAACAGAGAGATAATAGCTGAGATAATAACAGAAAGAAACTTTGAGAGAAACAAGACTCAAGAGTCCCATTGTCATTTGGGTGATAACAGATTACACAGATAAAAAAAAAAGAGTCTGTAAATGTGTGTGTGTAGTGGTGAGAGTGTGTAAATCCATAGGATGTACCCAGCAGGAACCAGTCATTCTGTGTGATGTGAACTCACACAGCAAGCTTGATAAGCATTCTCTCAGTAGTAGCATATATAGCTCAGCGGAAATAGAGAAAATGCAGAAAAAGAAATTATTAGCAATGATTATTTCAATATAGCTGTTTTAGCAATGCAGAGTGTGAATACAAACTCTGACAAGACTGTAAATAGCATCCTAACTGAAACAGAGATCCACAAGATAACATAGACATGAAGATGAGTGAACACATGAGATTGGGGGGAGACAGCATCCGATCTCAGTTTACAAAACACCCATGAACCCTTCTGCATCTTTATCTAAGAATAACTAAAACTGTAATCAGAATGCTTAAGCAAAAAAATATATCTTGAGCCTAGACTTTAATACTGAGACTGTGCCTAAGTCCCAAGCAATAATTGGAAGACTGTTCAATAGTTGGGGGCTCTGCCACCTGCTGTAATGTTAATTATTATAGGAAACTTCAAGCAGCCTGCACAGGTGGACCATTAAAAATGTAACAGTTCACTTAGATATTGTGGATTGAAATCATTTAGAGCTTTATACATCAGCAATATATTTTTATATTCAATACAGAAAAAGAGTTAAGAAGAAGAAGAAGAATGTTATTTCACACTCATTGTCTAATGTCCTTTATACTTTTCTCAACATTATTAAGATGATGTCTTTCATCTTGCTTTTCTGAAACATACAGCTGTGTGTCATCAGCCTAACAATGAAAACTGACATCTGTTCTGTCTTTGAATAATTTTACCCAGAGTCTGCATATATAGAGAGAAACAGTTACACAGCACAGAGACATCTTTAAAATCTACCTATTGATAGCATTTAGACAAATAAGATCTAAACCATTAAATTTAACAACATACAGCTATGAGGGAGAATAGTATGAACAAGTGTATCAAAAGCTGTACTATGGTCAGGCAACACAAGCAACCCTGATCAGATCCCACTAGTAGGACATTAACCACTTTAACCGTGGCTGTCTTTGTGCTGTGATTCGGCCTAGAGTTCAGTAAGCTATAAAAGTGCACATCCTTTCCATCCCTTTTTTCCCTAGGATGTACACTCTTCCTGTATGAGACTGACGGACGCTCAGGAATTGACCACAACAGCATTCCAAAACATGCAGTGTGGGCTGAGAACAGTATTGTTCAGGCTGTTCCAGAGCATCCCAAGAAGGACTTTGTTTTCTGCCTAAGTAACTCATTAGGTGATGCCTTTCTCTTTCAGGTGAGTTGATTCAGATTCCAACATATACAGCAAGGCTACGGTCAGAGTATAATAAAGCAACTTTGGTTACACTACAGTATCTGTGTAATATGATGTATTTGTGCAGATTAGGCTATAGATTATCTTTTGCTAGTTCCTTAAGTAAGATGGACCATAGTATTATATATAATGGCCAGGGATCCTCTGGAACAAATTGTGTTTGGTTATAATTTTGGGAATCTGTATATACACTGGTGCCATTTTACTCTGCAGCATGTACCATATATAATATGAATCAATAAGGCAATCTGTTTGTTGACACACATACAATGCAGTCTGTGACTACCCTATGTAAACTGGAAAGAAACCTTGAACGTTTACAATTAGGGCAGAGTTAAGGTAGGGTTTTAATTTTAGCAAACCACAAAAACAGACAGCTAACTACTCTCTATTGAGAATGTTGCACATGTATAGTATAAAACAGGGACATTGTAGTGACTTCAATGCCAAGATATTGCAAAGCTTTTCACAACTTTGCAATAAATAACATTATATAGGCTATTAATCTCATAGGTTGCAACAAAATCAATTTATGTCATTTTAAAAAAGAAAAATCATGTATTTTGCCTAATTCTTGGGTGTCAGATATACATTTGTAGAGCTAGCTGTTGGTCTCGCATGTACGTACAGTAGTTCTCAGTTGGTATCATGATGAGCAGCTGCTTTTGTATGTTTAAGATAAAACAGATCCATGCTGATTACTAATATAGACACAGGTTTTAAACACAACAGTGTGATACTATTTCAGTCCACAGTCTAAACACAATGTTTATTGTGTCTGGATTCAGACATCAGGTCAGACGGAGCTGGAGAACTGGATCACGGCCATTCACTCTGCATGTGCCACTGCAGTGGCCCGGCAGCACCACCGAGAGGACACAGTCCGTTTCCTTCGTGCTGAGATAAAGAAACTGGACCAGAAGATTGACATGGATGAGAAGATGAAGAAGATGGGAGACATGCAGCTATCAGCTGTCACTGACAGTAAAAAGAGGAAGACCATTTTGGAACAGGTGCAGTCTGGAGTTCAGATTCTCATATCAGAATTTTGTTTAGCAAAGCTGGTTTAAATAAGTAGGTAATGTTTAAGGAGACACTGAAGTCAAATTAATCCATGTTTTTTTTTCCATGCACTTGAGACACATTCCTAAATATGTTCATCTGTTTCAATAGGATTGCTAACTGCTACTGCTTTTAATTATCTTCCATTTAGGCCATTGTTCTCTTGGAGCCAATTTTCTGCTTTGAATCAATCTCAAAACATTCTCATGCATAACACATTCAACACATTGTTTAAACTAAATATATTCGATTTTGCTGTACATTTTATTTTTTCCACATCAGCAGGTTAATACAATTTCCAAAGATTTGTTTCAAGTTACAATTTAACATTACAGATCATTGTTGCTGATGTCAGCACAAAAGGTTAATATGGTAATAGACATGCAGTATTTCTGGATCCTATTTAAAATATTTCTTTGCATGTATGTGTTTTTCAAAATACTGTTTTAGTTTAATAGCTTTTTAAATTAAGTAAGATTTTTGGTGGTTTGTCTGGAAATACTGTATCTATTGAGTAGGACTGTGATAAAGATCATGCTTTGGTTCATGCATGCACAGTATTGTTTGTGTGTGAGAGATCTGCGTGTTCCATATGTGTTTGACAACTGCTTTGCCTGGGTGCTAGTTGGGAAAGAGTTGTTGCATGGGAGTTGTGCATAAAAGTTCTTTCTGTTTTTTGTGTTCCTGTGATGTATCTCTATACTCCTCCATTTTTTAAATAGACTCTGTGTGTATATGTGAGTCTGTGCTAACACTGTTCTATAGTGTTGTGTAAGTACTCACATAATTTCTCACACCATAGCACCACAACCTTCCTAAGAATACAAGCATAGCTGAAATATATGCAACCAAAATATATGCAAATCATGTGTATAAAACATTCCAGGCTAATATTTATCTTATGGTTAATTTTAGTATTATAATTTATCAATCTTCTTCTACAGTTGCATCTACTTGTATCAGTAGAAATGTCAGTAGGACCTGAAGCAGTTTCATATAGATTTTTTGCAGAACTGTCTTGTAGTCTTTATTGTTCTCACTCAGTTTATGGCTCTTCCACTTATTATTTTTTAGATCTTCCTATGGGAGCAGAACCTCGAGCAGTTTCATGTGGATCTGTTTCGTTTTCGCTGTTATTTATCCAGCCTGCAGGGTGGCGAGCTTCCCAACCCCAAACGCCTACTGGCTTTCGCCTCACGGCCCACAAAGCTGGCCATGGGCCGCCTAGGGATCTTCTCTGTCTCTTCCTTCCATGCCCTGGTAGACTCACACACACACACACACACACACACATGCTTCTACAGTTATTGAACTTCCTGTTTCAAGCAATTAATCTATTTCCAAATTGTTGGTATGTTTACCTAAAATGCCTCACGTGACACCTCCTGTATAGTCTTTTATTGACAATCGTAATATTGACAATCATTTTACAGATTTACAGTTAGATCTAACAGAGTAATGTGTTTGAACAAAAGGGATTCCATATATATCAAACTGTGTCACGTGTTATGGCATTTCACGATCACGTCTCTGACTGTGCTTTGGATGTAATTTATTACTGCTACTTTATTGTATCAGTTGGGTATCACACTTATGGGATGTCAATATAAAATTCTTTGTAGTACAGGCTAGCACGCACTTGATAACGTACCGGTCACCAGAACTTGGTGTGATATGCATTTTGGGAAATCTGACTGCCACCCAATGAAAAAATTTAGTGTAATTAAGATGGGGGTTATATGATCATATATTTTAGTTCTAGTAAGCACTCTGGCTGCAGAATTTTGCACTAACTATAGCTTTAGTATACACCTGCTGGATCATCTAGACAACCATTGCAATAATCCAATCTGGAAGTAACAAAAAGCATAAATTAGTGTTTAAGCATTATGGTGTGTCAGTGTATTTCTTAGCTTAGCAATGTTTTTAAGATGAAAGAAGGCTGTCCATGTAATGTTGTTTTGCATGAACTTTAAATGAAAGATAAGAGTCTATAATTACACCAAGATCTTTTACTGCTTCACATGAAGTGACAAAGCTACCATCCAAATATGATCAGTGATTTCTAGCTGTCAAAGGTTCATGAATGAGTACTTATGTTTTATCAGAGTGAAGGAGAAGAAAGTTGTTTAGCATCCATTGTCTAATGCCATTTACACATTTCTCAACTTTATTAAGATGATGTCTCTCATCTGGCTTTGCTGAAACATACAGCTGTGTGTCCTCAGCGTAACAATGAAAACTGATACCATGTCTTAATTTTAACCAGAGGCAGCATATACAGGGAGAAAAACTCTATTGTTGTGTGTAGCACCTTGGTCTGGAGGAACGTTGTTTCGTTTCACTGTGTACTGTAACACTGTATATGACTGAAATGACAATAAAACTACTTGAGACTTGAGATCAGATGTTGAATTGATACAGTTATACAGTCATAAAGTATGCAGTATCTGGTTTAGAATTTTCTTTCTGAAATATGTGCCTCTATATTATGTTCGGCATTGATAGTGCCTTTCTTGATATGTAAGATCACATCATTAGTATGATAAAAATCTTAATGCTCTCGCTCTCTTTCTCTCTCTCTGTCTCTCTTCTTTAGTCCGCAGGACACTGTGCCAGTTGTTTCAGAAATTAAAACTTTTCATTAATCTGACTTCAGGACAGTTTTTCAATTGACCTCAGTCCAATTTTAATTATCTTTGGTCCAGAGATTAGGACAGCATTTTTCACAGACAATGATTTCTGGAAGTGTTCCTGCTGTGTTCCTATCTTTTTTATTGCAACACTATGGGACAAAGATGACGAACCCTATTCTATATATATACATACTATATACTATATTTTTGTTTATCAAAAACATTATGCTTGAAAATATTTCTCTGCACTAAAGATAGCTGTTTGCACACTCACATGGCTGCATCAAGCATGTTTGTGCAAATTCCATGGTAATTACAAATATTTCCATTTGGTGTAGTGTCCCCTAGTGGCCCAAATGGACTGGTTTCAAACTTGGATCTCTGTTACTGTGGAAAGTCTAAATAAACTTGGACAAATCAAAAAACATTTTTGCATATTTAAAATGTAAGAATGGTAGATAATAACCCAATCTTTGTTGCTGTGTAAGAGCAATTTGTGGGGTAAAAACATCTTTAATGTCATTAGATAGTGGAATATTCTTGAATTCAAAAAGCTTTAATAAAAGCATTTTAACATATATCCATTGACACCATACCTGTTCAGTGATTTGTTATGGTAAAGTTATGAACAGAGATGTTAACTAGTTCCCATGATCCTTTAACAGTTACTCTAGGATATTTTTTTACCTCTCTGAGCATTCTGGATTTGGAGTGCCTTTTGAAGTCAACTTGAAATCTTTGTAACCCATTCCATGTAAATCATACTTGATCATAGGTCTTTGGAGATCTCTTTTTTGAAAATGAAAGATTGAGTGTCTTTTACAAGTCAAAGTACTGTAGCTCTTCTCCTTGCTCCAGACTTTTGATTTTGTAATTCCTGACTCTAATTAGCTTTTGTTGAAATCATTAGCATAAGGTTTCCACCATGTTCAATAGATCCAAGATAATTGTTTGAGTGTTAGGTTAATCACATTGTGTTTGTCTATACTTGGTACTGATAAGATGGAATTTTATGACAAATTAATGCAGAAAGCTTAATATATAATATCAACAATATTGTAATATTGTTATGGGACTACTTAGCTGGTGGACTTAAATGGTCTGAATGTGGGCAACAAAACAGAACTAAATTATTATAATGCCTAAACCTGTGGCCTGGTTTTTATTTATTTTAGTAAAAGTATGAGCGGAAACCTAGATCAGCTACAGTGAAAGTGCTAGATTTGAATATGGCGGTGTTAATCTGCATGTCAGCAGCTCTAATTATAAGGTGAAACTAAAATAAAATATAAATATTTATTTACACCATATAAAGGCATACAAAGGAGGCATACTAAAACAATGCAACTCAAACAGAGGGAAACCTGTCCAAAAAGAAATAACAAGCATCGCTTCCTACACATGAGACAGGGCATGCTTCAAGCACGAGAAAGCAGTGTTGTGAGCAGGAAGTGGCGGGTGAGGCCAGAAAGAGTAAATAAACATTTTATAGTATTTTATAGAAAGCATTGTAAAGAAAAGGAATTGCACCCAAGCAAACTGTCCCTGCCTCAGATTAGCTCCGGCTTTCCCTGTAACACCTCCCCGCTATGCGGCTTGGTGTACCTTTGTACCTAACATTCTCAAGAGAAATGGTGCGACAGTGAGTCTGATTTCAGAGATGCTTAAATAATTCCAGTCTCAGGTGTCACCGTTTTGCGTTGTGGCAACAACTACCATGACGCTGTCTTCTTTCCCTGGTATGTGTCCTGCTATATACAGACTGGATATCAAAATTAGAGAACAATTCATGAACACTTGATTTTTTTTAGAAATAATGCAATCTTTATTGCTCAACATTTGAAGTATTTTTGTTAGGGGTTACACCATGCCACTAGAACAGCGTTTAACAAAATAACCAAAGTACAAAAAAATCTTTATTTTGCAAAATGATCAAAATTAGAGAACAGCAATGACTGTACCACAGAAAAGATTACAATTAAATTTTCTGAAGGTTACAACAGTCAGTAGGAAGTGTACAGGATTTAGCTTTGAATGACTTCAGCACAACTGTGGCCACAGGACATCACTAGTATCTCACACTGCTCTGGTGTGATTTTTGCAGTTTCTTCCACAGTTCGGAAAATGTAGTGGGTTTCTTGGCCATACCTTTGTCACAAAAGATTTCACAGAGGTTTTCTATTGGGTTTAGATCAGGACTCTGAGCCATTTCATTGTTTTAATGTTTTCAGTTTCAAGGAACTGCTTTACCTCGTTTGCTGTGTGACAGGGGGTATTGTCATGCATGAAAATTGCTGGCTGATTGAGTGAGAAACACAAGGAAGGAAGCATGTGTTGTTGAAGAAGGTTCTGATACACATTCTGCAATGTAGCTGTATGAGAGGCCCAACTCCTGCTGCTGAAAATATTCCCCAAACCATGACATTCCTCCTCCACCTTTCACTGACTTCTTTACACACTTTGGGTTCAGTCTTTCCCCAGTTTGTCATTGAACATAATGATTCCCATCTAACCCAAATAAATTAAATTTACTTTCATCACACAAGTGAACTCCGGACCACTTTTCCTCTGTCCACACAACATACTCCTCAGCAAAGGTCAATTTAGTCTTTGGATTTTTTCGGCTAATGAGAGGTTTGGTCACTGCAGAGTGGGCTGTCAGTCCAAATGCTCACAGACTTGGAACGACCAACTTCTCTTGGTATAGCATTATATACAGCTCTTCGACAAAGAATACCTCTGCTGGGCTACTGAGCAGTTGTAAAAAATGGAATAAATCTAGTCAATCTAAGTAAGACCAAATACGATTGTATTTTACTATTGTAGTGATATTTTGATTCCACATGATGGCAGTAGAATGTAAAAAAAAACATTTTATAACTTTAACATGATTTATGCTTATTTAATAATTAATATACACTTTAATACAAGTTGACACGTATTTACCGAAGTAAAACCAATACCTGTTAAATCTTTATTTGAAGATATGTACAGGGGTTAGACAATGAAACTGAAACACCTGGTTTTAGACCTCAATAATTTATTAGTATGGTGTAGGGCCCCTTTTTGTGGCCAATACAGTGTCAATTCGTCTTGGTAAGGACACAGTCTTGCACAGTGTTCAGAGGGATTTTAAGCCATTCTTCTTGCAGGATAGTGGCCAGGTCACTACGTGATGCTGGTGGAGGAAAACGTTTCCTGACTTGCTCCTCCAAAACACCCCAAAGTGGCTCTTGATACATCACAAAGACTTGTTGTCTTGGTCACAGATGCGCTAGCAAGACGTGCACCAACAATTTGTCCTCTTTTGAACTATATTATATTTTGAGCAAAACTGTGCTCTTGCCCTGCTAATTGAACCTTCACACTCTGCTCTTACTGGTGCAGTGTGCAATTAATAAAGATTGAACACCAGGCTTGTCCAATTTAGCCATGAAACCTACTACATTAAAATGACAGGTGTTTCAATTTCATTGTCTAACCCCTGTATATAGATATGACACTACACAACTTTTGTTTAATACAGTATCTAAATATTAATGCTTATGGGTGACATACCAGGGTTCAAAAGAGGACAAATTCTTGGTGCACGTCTTGCTGCAATATGATTTTATTCTTGCTGCAATATGATTATATTCTATAAAGTACAAATGTTGGGTAAACACAATCTCATTAAAGGAAAAATATAAATAAGTGGTTTCCTTCATGTCTAGTTTAATAGGAGTTGTAAAGATTGCCTTGTGCAGTTATGGTACATTGTCCCTTAGTGTTTCCTAACATCACCTAAAAATAAATACTATAAATAAAGAGAACATTAATTAAAAAAAGACTTCATTTACATCCTGTCATAAACATTTTTCCCTCTCTACCTTCTCAAGCATGGATTGGGCTACACTCCCACCATATTAGATGAGACTGGAGGGTCAAAAAAAACTCGTTCCCAAAAGCAAGCGCATCACCAGCCATTTGTTGTCACTGAAATTCACCACAGGTTAACATGTCTGCCAATTCAACAGTTCCCTATGCTTTTTAACAAGGACGAGATATCATACAATGGAATGAGAGGTATGTCTTTCTTTAACTGTTTTTCATTCTGAAAAATTCTCAGACATTTTATACATTAACTTTTCATTTGATATTATAGGAAAATCCTCTGTTCCCAAATTCTCTCTGCGTAGGTAAGCAAAGAGTTCACATGTTTTTTACTGTAGTTTCTCTATAGTATTTATCGGTAATTATCAGTTAAATATCCAGGTGCATCAAAATAAATTAGAATATCATCAAAAAGTTAATTTATTTCACTAATTCGATACAAACAGTCAAATGCAAACATTATATAAATTCATTACAAACATAGAGATCTATTTCAAGTGTTTCTGTTAATGTTGATGATTTGTCTTCTAGCCAATGAAAACCCAAAATCATTATCTTAGAAAATTAGAATATATAATATTATATAAAATGATATAATTTATTTAATATTATATAAAACCAGCTGGGAAAAATGAGATTCTCTATGGGGTTTAGGTCAGACGAGTTTGCTGGTTAATCAAGCACAGTTATACTGTTGTTATTAAACCAGGTATTGGTACTTTTGGCAGTGTGGACAGGTGCCAAATCCTGCTGGACAATGAAATTCTCAACTCCAAAAAGCTTGTCAGCTGAGGAAAGCATTAGTTGCTCTAAAATTTCCTGGTAGATGGCTGCACTGTTTTTAGTCTCTTATATAAAACGGTGGACCAGTAGATGACATGGCTTCCCAAACCATCCCTGATTGTGGAGACTTCACACTAGACCTCAAGCAGCTTAGATTGTGTGACCCTCCTTGTGGAGTGCGTCAATGACTGCCTTCTGGATACCTGTCAAGTCAGCAGTCTTCCGCATTGTCGACTAGCCTACTGAACCAGACTAAGGGACCATTTTAAAAGCTTAGGAAGCCTTTAAAGGTGTTCTGTGTTAATTATTCTAATTTTCTGAGATAATGCTTTTGGATTTTCATTAGCTGTAAGACAATCATCAACATTAACAAACACTTGAAATAGATCACTGTGTTTGTAATGAAACTATAAAATATATGCGTTTCACTTTTTGTATTGAATTATTGAGATAAATTTCTCAACTTTCTAATTTAGTGAGATGCATCCTATTGATTTCTAAGTCTTTGTGCCTGTTTATTTTTAAATATGTGAGTATTTCTGTACATTTCAGGGTTGTTCCAGAGTTCATTTCTGTCAAAAACCTAGACCTAAGCCGCTCTACCTATTCCTCTTCAGCCCACACTACCAACAAACAAACTATTAGGAGGAAAAGAACTCCACAGCCAACCAGAGTCTCACTTGCATCCTATATACGTGAAAAACCAAACACTGCAGGCACACTTGGGGCCAGTCAAAAAAGAAATGTAGTAGGTGGGTCTACTTTATCTAAATATAGGTTTTGGGAACAATACCAACTGGGCATGAACTCCAGTTCATCCATTTAATAAACCAGTTTCCATTCTTGACTCTAAAGATACCTGTCGGCTAGACTCAATATGTACAGATAAAGTTTACTTGTTTAAAGAAAATATTACTAATAGATGTATAAAACAATAATTCTTTAAATAATTTAATATACATATTATTGTTATTTTTTGATTGACCTAGAGATTTTTACCTGCAGCATGTCTGGCAGTACTAAGGACTGAGGAGTCCAGTGTGGCAAAGCAACTCAATAAACGCGAATCTAGGGATTACTCATTTCTTCCTGATCTGAGGTGTGGCAAAAGGTTTTTATTCATATTATGTCTTTTTTTTACGTTTTATTATTGTCTTTATGTCTTCTCTTGACCTAATGCCACAGCAACAGGAGGTCCACAGTTGAACAGACAGGACATGAAGCTCTGGAGCTTGGGATGTTAACTGATGAGCAGGAAGATTCAGGTTCCACAGGCAGCTGGAGCAGTGACAGCAGGTATACATTTCCTAGTATATCCATGGATTCTGTCAAAAGTCGTATTGTTAGTGTAAAGCTGCCTGGTGATCCTAAGATGCCTGACTGTTAGGCAATACTGACAGGTCTTTAGCACACAAAACCAGAACAAACTGGTTTATTAAGCTTCTTTTCAAATCTTGATTTAGAAATTTATATTTGAAGAACACTGCTCTAGTGTTTTACCATTTATTTGTAGAACTACATATAATCTGTCGAAATTCTACCTATGATTCTGGCTTCTTAGAGGAGGCATGCTATCCAGAGGTTGCAGAAGGAAAAAATAAAGGCATGCACCACAAGCTCATGAAGAAGAGAAGTGAAAAGAAGTCAACACACACAGAAAAAGAATCTTGCTTGACATGATGGATCTGTGTACCACTTGGGAATTAAAATATACCATAATTAAGCATAATGAGGTTTTATGCTTGTGTATAGAAATCTTTTCTTAAAGAATTACACTATGTAGTGCCACTAAACATACAGTATAGATAACTGCATTAATCATCCTATTTTTAACCGCCTGCAATTTTATTTATATATATAAACATACACACACTGGAGTTTAGAGTTTTTATATACAACATAGAAGATTTTAATAACTGTGATCTGTTACTGTCTTAAAAAGAATTCATAAAAAAATACAAATTAATGTACGTGTTGTACACATAAAAAAAGCTAATAAAGTGGCAGGTTTAACATGGTATAAATGATCGTTGTAATTTGTATACTGTACATAAACACATGCACACTGTAGGTGCCCTGAATTTGTAACACATGCCTCCAACCGGGCCAACTTTTTAATTAATTCCAGCATACAGATTTCAATAAAAAACTGCACTCAGTGGTGAACATCCTCCATCTGCAAGTCATGCCCAGAAGATCTGATAGATCGCCTCCTTGCATCTTAGATAAACTACACGTGTTGCTTGTTGATGATTGTTCCACTATTGCTACACCCATGATACCATCGTATGGGAACAGCCCACTAGTGCAGCTGTTGCTAAAACACAAGCGTGCACCTACAGGGCTATAAATATTTGTCCATATTCAAAGTAACTCAAGTCTCTTCATTGATTCATAGCTGGTAAATGTCACCTTCGGTTACACATTATATTATGACATAACCATGAACTAGGGCACCTTATTAGTGATTATATATCACATGCCAGTTGTTGCTAATCCAGACAAAGGTGTCATGATCTGAGCTCTTGAATTCCATTAAACTGGCTGAGGTGGAAGCGGCTTTCGCTGTGTCTGACCATTACACGCAGTGCAGCGAAACCAGATAGAGTCTGCAAAAACAAAATGATACAATTAATATCATTAAAAAAATAGTAGATAAGTAAAGCTTTCTGTGAACACTGTTCATACCTCTGTTAAAAGGAACAAAGCCAGAACTATATGAACTCCTCTTTCTAATGGCTGAATGAGAATAGCTTCATTAAAGAGCTGAAATAGAATCAAAGGGAACTGGAGAAGAAGGCTGAGAAGCCAAAAGCCAGCCAGTTCAGGCACCTGTAAGGATGCATTATTGATATTATCTGTAAAATGTATTCAATGTACATAGAATGTATGAATGAACCTTTTTATAAAATTTAACAAAAACGTATATACCTTTTCTTGTAAGTTACCTGCATAGCCCAGGTAAAGCCTAATCGCTTCGATGAGAGTCATTAAGATTAGAATAGTAATTAGGATGAATTTATAGTAATCAGGGAGAGCCGGATACTGAGAGTGAGAGAGAAACAATATTTTAATAAGACATACAGGGGTTAGACAATGAAACTGAAACACCGGTCATTTTAGTGTGGGGGGGTTTCATGGCTAAATTGGACAAGCCTGGTGGCCAATCTTCATTAATTGCACACCAGTAAGAGCAGAGTGTGAAGGTTCAATTAGCAGGGTAAGAGCACAGTTTTGCTCA
>JAOUQT010000007.1:6110565-6129310 GCA_025769995.1 Xyliphius kryptos | reverse complement strand
AAAACTGTGCTCTTACCCTGATAATTGAACCTTCACACTCTGCTCTTACTGGTGCAATGTGTAATTAATGAAGATTGTCCACCAGGCTTGTCCAATTTAGCCATGAAACCTCCCACACTAAAACGGCAGGTGTTTCAGTTTCATTGTCTAACCCCTGTATCTGTAAATATATGAAGAGTTCATTTGAAAAAAAAACAAAATCTGCATTTTATATATTTTATATTATATTGTTTCTCACGCCACAGATACTTTCAAGAGCTGTATTTACATTACTAATACATACATTTTTTAATCTAACTTATCCAGTTTTGTACAAAAACAATTTGGTTTATCAATGTAAAGATGTGGTTTCTCTGGCTATTATGATCTAGATGTTTGTGGATGGAGAGGAGCCAGTGGAGAAGAGTCAGGAGGAGGTGTTTAGTGATCTGACAAAAAAGAGCTTGGTAAGGAAAATACAGCTCAATTATACATTTGTGGCAAGAATGTAGAGAATATTTTATTAAATTAATAATTATTAATTAATAAAATACTTTCATAAATGAGCAGTTTTTTTGTCTAGAAATAAATGTATTTGAATTTCCCTTTGGGGACCGAGAACTCGGGGGAGTTTAGCGTGGGGGAGTTCAGCTTTAGTTTAGGTGTTTGGGCATTGCTGCTAGGGGTCTCCTGGGAGAGATGGGGAATGCGGAACGATTTTCCCACCTCACACATTCATAACAAATCTGGATGAGACAGATGGTTTGTGTCTTGGTGGGTTAAATTTCTTTGTATGTTTATGGGACACAGAGCAAGAGTCAATTGAAAGCACACATGTACTGTGTATAAGTAAAAATAAGAAATAAAAATAAAAATAGCGATGCTTATTAATGGGGATACAAAGGGAGACCTGAAAATGGCTTGTATTTGTAATTGTGCTACTTAAACCAAAGCTAATAATTTTACACATGTTCATGTGTGTAACCACAATTCTTTACACCTCTTTACATCCCAGTGTGTGGGTTCTTGCTCTCATTTATTTCATAGCCCACCATAAGTGGTATGCTCTAGCCAGATTGCTGTGAGGGAAAGGGCACAGTGAAGCCTGTCACCTGATATGGGATGATAAGATATCAGCATTTGGCAGAATGCTTGGGTTGACAGCAGGGCAGATCTGTGGACAGGCCTGGGAGTCCATGAGCTCCATAATATAGAAAAAATGTCTTCTTATTCTTAACCCTCTGATCAGCATCAGGCTGAGCTGTAGCTCTAATGGACAAATAGATATGAGATACTGTCATGATGGATGCCAAATTAATTGGATTTGGTAAATTAGTTTGAATTAGGGACAGCTCTGGCTTGATACATTTCTTCTATATTGATTTGGACAGCTTTGTTTAATTGTGATATGGCAAAATAATAACCATTGTTTACCATATTACATACATGACACATGTGTATGTGTGTCAGAGATGTGTTTTTTATCATGCAGTAGGTATATAGGGACATTTCATGCTATATGTCATTTTTTTTGTTGTAATTTTTATTTTCGTGACTGAGGTTAAGGATAGGATTAGCCCTTGTAATAATTAACTGCATTCATGTGTGTGTGTGTTGAACAAGAAGTTATATTAGTTACTTTTATGAAATTATTATTTGATTGTTTGATATTTATCAGATTGATTGGCTAGTTTAATGTCTGGCCTGGTTTACTGTATAAATGTATCAGATTGTTAAACAAACTATCTACCAATAAAGTGTCTGAATATTGTTTTTTGTTGTTGTTTGCTTTATGCAAGGATCAGACAGGGTCTGTGAGAAGCCTCCCCCAGCATCCTGCAGACAGTGACACTTGGGTAACGGAATATCTCACGCCATCCTGGGTTATTTTGCCCAACGATCAGCCTGTTCTGGTAATTATACAGCCAGGAGAGACAACCCTGGAAGCTCTCGAATCAGTGTGCAAGGTGAACACACACATACACACACACACACACTTGCAGGTCCAAGAGTATAACTTTACAATAAAATTGTATACTCATTAATTTTTTTTCTGAAACCATATACTTTCTCTGGCTGGAAGTTACCACATTAATGCTTAACTTAGCTGATGAGTATTGAACTAAATATCAAGGTAAGCAGACAGAAAGGAAAAAAGGAAGGAAGGCGGGCAATACGTAGTCTGATATTCTATATGGCTAAATGATGGATTCCTCCGATTACTCAGAAGTTTATTGTTATTTCTTTACGGGCATCAATGTCTACTTCATAACAATGTCTGCTCCTATGACTATATTTATGCACAATGTTATTTACATATTACACATTTAGTCAGAGGCAATTTGGCATCTCCATTTCACCTATCATGCATGCAAACCGGAGGACCTAGAGGAAACCTATGTGGTCATGGGAGAACAAGCACAGAAAATTAAAATGACACACAGAAATTACCCAGGTCGTACCACACGGGGCTCAAACCCTTATCCTTCTTGCTGTGAGGCAACATCGCTACCAACTGCTCTACTGAAATGTAAATATCAATGTAGCAGTAACAATAAGTGTTTATAATGTTATTTAACTGTTACACTCTTGCAGACATATTTCCACTGGGCTGCTATTGGAAACCAGACTACATACACTATGATGCTATGGCATGTAATTACAATAAAGAGTCAAATCTCAGTAAATGTGCCCAAGCCACAAATTAACTTCTCAATTCCCCAGGAGATAAATACCTATTTGATGACGCCGGAAAATTCTTTGGGTTTTCACTCTGTATCTTCACTTAGAGGTAAAGCCAGGAGAAAAACCAGAGATCAAAGAACCTGTCCCAAAACAATGATTTAAAATGCCATGTATTTCAGTTTCGTGCAATTAAGCAAAACCTCTGACTGGTTGGAAGGACTGACTTTACAGTAAAGTAAAGTATCATGATGGCAAAGTTCACACTTTATTTTTTATCCGATATTACAGGACAGCTGACTACATGCTGCCAAGAGATCTAGACTAATCTTATTTAGCACAAAACAAACACGCATCATCTTTAAAATACAAACTGTATCTGTGGAAATGTTGAATTAAATTGTATTTTAATCCCAGATCTATTCTATCCTATAAATAATTTAATGGAATTGTTTTTAATGTTCAAGACTTCCATGATTATAATGCTGAACCTTTACTGTCTCTATGGAAAGTTCTCATTACATGCCACATGCATGTAGTGAATGAATTAGTGTCAGATATTGCTATCTGTCTGATCATGTATTAGGTATAACTTCACCCAGATGATTTCTTAGTCAGTATTTCATGGTCTCTTTTACATCATTTTGTTCTGCTACATTTTAATCTCTCCAGTCTTTCTTCTTTCTTTTCTTTGTTGTCTCCCAAGGCCCACTGTCTTAATCGGCCCAAGCACTACATCCGGCTAAAGTTTCAAATAGACAATCAAGTGCAATATTATGTCCCTAAACCTGAAGAGGAACTCTGGGACCTGGTAAGTTTACCCCTGAGTTTCCATGAAATTATCAAAACAAGCAAAAACAATTCCATGATTTTCTGATCGAGAACTCATAACTGGACTCATAACTCATCAATGTGGTAATGGGCCGATTATTAAAATAACCATTTCAAATATAGAAATATTTTCCTAAATAAAGCTTTAACAGCCTGGCTCGTTGTACTTATAGAAAAGCATGTCTATGTCATTATAAACTTGAAATAAGATGACAATTTTTTTTTTGGATTTGGTCAAACAATTTTTTTTATCTTTTGGCTTTTCCCTGCCATCAAGGGTCACCACACTCGCATTGCTGGCCTTGCACATGTTTTTCACACAGAAATTTCCCAGGTTGCACCACCCTTCTTACTGCTGTGAAGCAACAGCACTACCACTGCACCACCATGTCGCTGTTTTTAAGATAATATTATTGTTATATAATATAATAATATACAATTATAATGATAGTATAATGTTATAGCCAAAAGAAAACAAAGACGAATTATAATACAACTGACCAATAATTGTAGCAGGTATTACAAAAGTAATATAAGAGAAAAATTGTATTTAAACTTCATGATTATATCCTGTAATACGTTTCTTTAAAGCTGTAAAAAGCGCTATATAAATAAAAATGAATTATATAGGACAGATAATACAATTTTTGCCATTAAGATAAGATTACACTTTATTACTTGTATAACGCGCACCCCGTGGCTGTCCCGCACAGGAGACCTATTGCGCATTACGGAGCTTAGGAACGGGCCAAGTCAGAAATGCGCGTGTGGTAATGGAGGCAGTGGTTTGTGCCGCCACTCCAATCTTGAAACATGGAACTGAGACAGAGTGGGAGTGACAGGAAAGTCTAAAAGTTTATTTTATTAACAGAAGACATGACTACAAAAATGGGGAAACAAAACCTAACAGCAAATGTGCTGTGAAACACGAGACAAGACTAAACAAGAAGCAAGAGCTAAGACAATGGCAAAACATGGACGAGGAGTGCAAAACATGGACGAGGAGCGCAAAACATGGACGAGGACTGAAAAACATGGACGAGGAGTGCAAAACATGGACGAGGACTGAAAAACATGGACGAGGAGTGCAAACATGGACGAGGAGTGCAAAACATGAGTAGAACACAAAACTAGGCGACTAACATAAACCACTTTAAACACACAAACTTGACAAGAACACGTGACTACACCGCATTAGCGTTACTGTTAATACCGGTAATGATCTGCGCGGGAAACAGCGTCTCAACGTCTATTTATGCCAGCACGGATCATCACAAACATGTCTGACGAGGTCGTGTGTGCAATATATTGCTGTAACAAAAATAACAAAAGCGCCCCTGCGCGCTCGAAGTGAACATGAGCTGGGACATAAACAAACTCGCAGTAACCGCTGCACCTGAACTAAAACAAACATGGCATAAACGTAAATGCATTAGTTCACGGCATGAATTCAAAACAAGAGCGAAAACGAAGCATAAATTATAAACCTTTATAATCCCATTCCTTTTCTTTCAGCTCTACAAAGAGATTGAAATTTGTACCAAAATGACCAAAGTTATCCTGTTTGACAGAAATGAAAGCTGCACTATAGGTTATGGTAAGATGTTTATTCACTCTGCTGTAGTAAATAGAATAAATGTCATATTTATAGTTATAAGTTAAAATCATATTTTATTTTTCATAGGGTTTTCAGTAGTGGTGGTGGATGAGGATGGCATTCAGCAGTTGCACATTACAAACGTAAAGGCAGGAGGCATGGCTTTCACTAAAGGTCAGTCTTTAATACAGATCTATTACCTAGTACATATAGCAAAGAATAGACTGTCCATATTTGTATAAAACAGATTAAATATTCATATTGCAGATGTTCCATTAAGTGTGAATGTTTCAGGAACAACTTTTTATTCACATTATACCACAATGTTTTCAGAGAAAACTGTTCTCATGTATAACAATTTGTGCTGCTTTATCTGATGCTTTCCTGAATAAATGTAATGTATTTTCAAATTATAACTTGTGAGACAAACCATGATGTAATACCGACTATGAATTAAAAACGTTGTCCAGTTCTTGGTGAACGGTACTCAACATAACGAGTTCCATTAATCTGAAAGAAAAAAAAAGATTTTAATTTTCAATAAGCTAAATCGAGACAATATTTCCAGACTTTCCCTAATTTCTTCCCTCTATTTTTAACCAAATTTACTCACAGCAAATTCCTATCCATCAGTCATCACTCTTTCATTACATGGCAGTTGCCAGTCAGATTACATGTGGTCATTTTATATCCTTTCCGATACACCTGAAGCCAGCCACTGAAATCTGTGTCAGTCAGGGTGTTTTAGCATAGACTAAGGAACTCCGCCATGAAGTGGTAGGCCATGTAAACTGACAGAGTGGGGTCAGCAGATACTGATGCCATAGTGCGAAGAGGTCGCCAACTTTCTGCAGAGTCAATCACTACTGACCTCCAAACTATATATGTCCTTCAGATTAGCTTAAGAACATTGAGCAGAGAACTTTATGGAATGGTTCTCTATGGTTGAGCAGCTGCATCAAAGCAATAAATCACCAAGTGCAAGCAAAGCTTCGGATGCAGTGCTGTAAAGCACACTGCCACTGGACTTGAGAGCAGTGGAGACGTGATCTCTGAAGTGACGAATCACGCTTCTCCATCTGGCAATCTGATCAACAATTCTGGGTTTGGTGGTTGCCAAGAGAACGGTACTTCTCTGACTGCATTGTACCAAGTGTAAAGTTTGGTTTATACCAACTTTATGGGGTTATGGTGTGGAATTGTTTTTTAAGAGCTGGGCTTGACCCCTTAGTTCCAGTAATGATATAAAGGCAACAGTAACTCAAATAACGGCTAATTAATACAAAGAAATGCAGAATAAAATCTCTGTTAAAAGTATGCCACAAACAATTATGGCAGTTCCAAATTTTACTACAAAAATGTAGTGGCTGATGGATGTTGTATAAAACATAAATTAAAGCCGAATGCTATGATTAGAAAATTCTTTACAAACCAAATATTCTATTAAATACACTACAAAGAGTAAATGTTTATTGTTCAAATGGATAAACTTTATTGTTCTTTTATTTTGTATTTGATGCTAGCAACATGTTCCAAAAGAGTTGGGACGGGGCAAGAAAAAAATGTTCAAAGTTCATCGAGCATCATCGAAAGGCTCAGATATATTCACAAGGAAGTATGGGGCGAGGTTCACCACTTTGTAAACAGCTGCGTGAGAAATAGTCCAACAGTTTAAGAACAACGTACAATTTCTCAACATACAATTGCAAAGAATTTAGAAATCTCTGCAAGTAAGGAGCAAGTCTGAAAACCAACACTCATTGCATATCAAAGTGACTTTGATACATCAGGCAGCACTGCAACATTATTCTGCAATGCATATTACCACATGGGCTCAGGAACACTTGGTAAAACCATGGTCAGTGAACACAGATCATACCTGCATATACCTTATAATGCAATCAGCTAATTGGGAGTAGTGATTGGATTTGGACACAGGTCTGTAATAAGACATCTTTAAAGTTTAAGGCTTTAATTGACACAAGTTAGTATGTTCTTCCAGCTATGCGCAAAACCTTAGTGCTTATAACTCCATGAGTAACCAGGCTGACCAAGGTATCGCATTAGATCTGCCCATATTCAAAATACTCACTAAGATATGTTTTTCTTCATTGTATTGGATAGATATAAAAGACATGAGGAGTAAAAGGAACTGCTACTTTACAATACACAAACACACACACAAGCAAACACACACCTGTCATATAAAGAATGATACAGCCTGAAATAAAAATGTTACTACAGGATTGCTGTAAGCTTTTTAGTGTGTTTGTGTGTTTATATGTAGGTCTGAGAGCAGGCGATGAGATCTTACAGCTGAACGAGAAGGAGGCAAGCGTGTTGGAACTGTCAGACCTGAGCGCAGCATTTGCTGAGCCTTGTCTCACACTCACTATCAGTGCTGTACCCTTGACTGAGCCATGTCAGCAATGTACAGTTCTTCCGCGCCGCTTTGATTCACGACACAATCTCCTCACAGACATCTTTTCACAGAGCCAAGGTACAATTATCAACCCACTCACAACACGAGTAACAAATTGGCTAATAAAATAAATAATAGATTGTAGAATACTTAGAACAACTAAACCTACATTAATTCATAAATACTTAACACGGATGCACAGCGATTAAACCGTTTAAGATTATTTATTTTATTTATTCTTGTTATATGACTTTTAGAAAATTATATACAGAATATATTGAGTAATTGTTAATCTAGCAGATTGGAGGAGCTCTCTAATTCTTAAATAAAACACACAAAATAAATAAGGTTTATGTATAAACAGAATATCAGGATGTATATTTAAATCTACATTATTGAATTTAATTCTGGTGATTATTTAAAGAATAAAAATGTTTAAAAATTATAAATATTTTAATGGAAATACAACACTCATTATGACAATTTAAAATGTTTACTGTCCTCATCTGTCTCTAGAGGACATCTTGGATGAGGCCTCTGGACTTGTGCTTGAGAGCCCGGACAATGAAGGCATTGACAAGTGTGCCATTCTTCCCATGGAGGATTCAGTGGATGGGTCCGTGGAGGCACAGGAAACTGACCCTGAATGCAAGGTAAGACAGAGATTCTATTGTATAATATTGCTAAATGTAATCAGCATCATACTGTAATTATTAAATAGAATTTAGTGTGTTTTTGATTATATGACATCTTGGTTGCTATGACATTTTGTATAACTGTGTACATTGCACACCACTGTGCAGGAACACAATGTACTGCTAGGTTTGGAGTATTATTATCTAAATGCTCATCTCATGCTCGACTCATTTCAAAGCTGTTAGTCACAGAATTGCGAAACCCTGTGTAGATGACAGGTGTAAAACATTGTGATTAACTGTCTTTGTATTTGATAGCTCCAAAAGTATTTATATCTGTTTGCATATTCAGATTTAATTTGAACATGGTCTTTGTGCTGCATACAGGGTTGCCATGATCAGGGTAAAATGTGTTAGTATTGAAGACACTGCAAAATTAGACATTTGTGATAAAGGCTATAGAAAAATAGAGGCTTTTGTGCAGTTAAATGTGAGGTAGCAATTTTGCTAAACACTTCCTATGAGTTTTCGCCTATCATTTAAAGTTCTGCATAAAAATAGTCGTGCCATTGTGTGTCAGGTCTTCAGCACATCTCCATGTTAGCTGCAGGGCTTTTGGATTAGATTTCATTTCAAATTCTTTTGTTCTGCAGTTTTCCTACAGCCAGTTCACTTCCATCAGATCACTATCTTAAACATAAATCAGGCCATCTATTGTTTCACATTATAATTGTCACCTATTACTTCTCTGGACACAAATGATATTGTGCTATACAACTGCTTATAACCTTGCTGCTAATATCTTTTGTTTATTTAGGTTTATTATTACACTATTTGTGGCAAAACTATATTGGGATTATAAATATAGCTGGCCTGAAGGTTTTTGGTTCTGTATAATGTTTTCCTTTGTTCGTGATTAAAATTTCACAGTTAGGGCATTATGGGCTGCATCAGAAGGATAGGATCGGACATTCATAGGTGTGCAGTGAACTGTAGTATTAATGCATTGTTGTATCCTGTAGTTGAGGTCAGCCAGGTCATGAGTGAATGAGTAACCAGTGGGGCAAAAACATTCATTGGTTGGTGAACTTTAAAATGTACCTGGGTAATTTTTTTACATTATAGTATTGTTTTTCAGAAGTGGACAGCTCAGATACTGCCTGCACTGCTAGTAACAGATGAAAAACAACTCATCTGTTTTTTTTTTTCATTATACAGGGGTTAGACAATGAAACTGAAACACATGGTTTTAGACCACAATAATTTATTAGTATGATGTAGGGCCTCCTTTTGCGGCCAATACAGCGTCAATTCGACATACAAGTCTTGCACAGTGGTCAGAGGAATTTTAAGCCATTCTTCTTGCAGGATAGTGGCCAGGCCACTATGTAATGCTGGTGGAGGAAAACGTTTCCTGACTTGCTCCTCCAAAACACCCCAAAGTGGCTCTTGAGAATGTTGCATTTGTATGTATTTTGCCTTGCTGAGATTAAGACTCCAGGCATGTTTACATGCAGCATGATAAACTGATAGTATATTATACACCCCAATTGAAATAGAGTAGTCTGATTGGGGTCATACCGATTACATATTCCTTCCGACTGAACAGGATGGTTAATCTGATAAATATAAGAATGATAGCCATTTAAATTCCCAGATTACATATTCAAATGAATATTTTATATAGTATTTACTGAGAACTTTCATGTAGATATTTCTGTCCATCGGCAGTGGGACTGGAAACCAGCTTATGGGCTCAGGATGCTACTGAACCTGACTTGTCTTTCTTGCTTCTTCATTAGTATGTGCATTTAAAGCACACATTCCTGACTACAAAATACTTTTAATGTAAAGGAATAAATTATGGCACCAACTAAAGACATAACATTTTGTGTCTTGTGAATCTCGTTGTCATGGTAACATATACAGTAAATGTTACTCTATGAATGTGCCATATATTGAATTGGATTACCTGTAACGTGCATGTAAATAAATATATTAATCAGATTGTTGAATGAAGTGTACACGCTATATATCCGGAATAAAGGAAATCCGACTGGAGAAAACTTTGCATTTAAACATACATAGTGTCATAGCATAAGCCAGACTAGAGTCTCCATGCTTGTCATTTTTCATTTTCTATTGCTGCATTCAAAACCAATTAATTCTGATTCCCATTTCCTACAGTTAATCACTGCTTCGGGGCCACATCATGCTGTTAAATCTGAAGTAATGCATTTTAAATTCACTAAGCACATAAATATGCAATAAAGTGATGTGTACATGCTTGATTTAGCCTTTCTGTCTGCTGCACTATACTAAGGCCAGATTGTGTTTTTTTTTTCTTCTGCATCTGGATACACTAGATTTACTAATTGTATCCCGATTCTATCTTTTTTCTTTTACTTATTGTTTGTATTTGTATATTTATGCCATTTTGTTGGCTTAAGTTTAACCCCAATAACAATGCCATCTGTCTGTGTGCATGTGTGTGTGTGCGTGTGTGGGTGTGTTGTTTTCATTACTTTATCTTCTTTTGACTACAAGTTTAAAATCATAAAGTTAAAAATGAACATTGAAAAAAGAGCACAACAGAACAACTGGCTATGACTGCATGCATTCTTTCTTCTTTCTTCACTTCTTTATTTTTTATTTTATTTTTGACAGATATTTTCTTTCCCTGCTGTAGTAATTTATTTCTGCAAGCCATCACAGTGTCTTTCAAATCTCTCACCTGGTGCCACTCCAGAGTAGAGTGAGTAATTAGACCCAATTTCCCCTTTACACAGAACTTAATGGAGCGTTTGCTCCTTTTGTTTAATCAAATGAACATCTTCATCAGCTATTCAGCTCCTGCTAAGGGAGACCCCTCAGGCCGGCCATGCTTTGTTCACTTCAGTTTAAATCACACCGTTGGCCAGAGTAATTTCTGAAATGCAAAAAAAACTCAAAGATGACATCATTTTTAAATTAGTTCATTATTTCATTTGCTTGATTTCAATTCAGATTATTTTGTGCTGATAAATGGAGGCAGGTGCTGCAGGAAAAGGGACAGTGCAGCACACAAAGAGGAGAAAGACTTCATTAGTTTCTCTGCTGAATAGAGCCTGCATACATTTCTCATCCTCTATCATGAGAACGATTAGACACAGGAGCACTTGCTGAATTGTCAAATTACATGGTGGGAACAACAAAGACGGGTTTGATAAGATTAAGTTAGTTTTATATTAATCACTTGAATTACATCTTTGTGTGGATTTCATTTTCATTTATTTATCAAATTGCAAAACAAAATGATCATTTATAAAAGAGCACACAAGTATTTTCCCATTTTTCTTATTTTTCCTATTTAATGCAGCCGTTAATTGAAGTAGGATTACTCCTTTCATATGTGTTCATATGACCAGGCAGCCAAAGGCTAATAAACCCCAAACTCATTAGTCATATAGACTTATTTGAGAAAGAAAATATTCTTGGTGTAGTTTGGACACCTCTGTTAAGCAGCTCAAATTGTCGAATCCCTTGTGATTCCACTCGCCATACACATCTGTGAACAAGCTGTGGGTTAGCCATTAACTATTCATTCTTACAGGAAGCACATACTTTTTTCTTTCTGAATAATCATTATAGGTGAAGTTGGCCGACCTCGATGAATTGAATGGACAGATTATCATGTCATTTGTTACTAGACTCACATTCCTAAACCTGTCAAAATTCAATCAGAACGGCAGAAATTACTTATTTATTTCACAGCATGGATAACTCAGTAGGAAGATTGTGCTTCTTGAAAACACCAAAAGTATTAGTAACTGGTTACCAATTGCGCATGTGGGGCCACAATGTCTGACAATAGATTGTGATGCTTTGTCAGTCTGTTTACTGTACCCCATGAAGCACATCTGTGCAGCCAACCATCTTATGACAAGCTTATTTAGCCACAAATAACACTTGGCAGCAATTTGAGACTTTTGAGTTTGTGTATTTATTTTTATTTTTGAGGAAACATTTGTTTTAGGAAATATTGATTCATTCATATTCTTCTGCATAATCTACATGGGCCAGCCGGTGCCAACTCTGGGCTAGAAACAACCATAGACAGGGTGCCATTCCATTACCAGGCACACACACATATTCACAAAGGGCCACTTTAGAGATGGAAATTAATGCCTTGTCTTTGTATGTCTTCTGATAGTATTTCTGATACTATACAGCTGGCTTTAAAACAGGAATAGTAAAAGTGCATGATATGCAAGATACAAAGTTATCTTTTTTGCTTACTTCTTACACAATTCATTGTGATAAACAGATACATGAGTTCATTTCTGTAGAATTTCTTGTTATAGGAACACATGGTTAAAATGGCTGTGGGTGATAAGATGATGACGCTGCTCCCTAAGGAAGTGTTTGCTTTTCTGCCCCATAGCCTTTTCTCTGATAAGACGCGTCTTCCTTAAGCATGTGTCTCCTTATGTAGGAGTGGGGAGGTGGGAAGTATGTAGAATAAAACTACACCTACCGCAGATTTCTTTTGCAGCAGAAGATTCCGTGAGCAGGTTTCGACTCGCTTCCTACTAGCTGCCATATTTTCGACTGTTCACGCGTTTTGTTCTTATTCTTATTTTTTTTTGTTTATTTTCATTGAGCTCATTACTGGTACTACGTGCATGGATGGAGGTAGGTGTTATGTGTCTTACTTTTGGCCTGCATAATTATATTTACTTTATATGGTTTCTGATTAATATTTGTAGCTTCTTGTGGCAAGGTTTTTAATATTAATCTTCTAGGTTTGGGATTAGATCCAAATTTCTTGGTAACCTCAGAATTCAGAATGGTTGATTTGTGCATTGTTGCAATGCTGATCTCGGGATGTTACTGTATTTTATTGAGAGTTCTTGTTTCTGTATGATAGATCCTTCATTAATTTGAATAATATTTTGGTTTTGTGATAAGCACAGCTCTAACTGTACACAGACATATTTTATTCCTAACTCAGTTAAAAAGGCATTACCTGAGCATGTTGAGACAGACAGTGCTTTACTTGTAATGTACAATAATTACACTGTAATTTCTACACTTTGATTTTTTTTTTTAAGTGGATAAACAAGCATAACTCAGTCACACACTGATCTTTTGTTGTTGATCTAGTTGTGAAAAACGCTTGTATTATTGTTTAGCAGCACTAAGCTGAGCATTGCTGGGCAAGTGGGGGCGAGTGGCATGCCACTGCTGAGCTTCTCCTGCCTTTTTACTCCTCCCTCCTGTACCTCTCATCCTGCTCCAGATGAGATTATTATTATTCACTTTCCCTTCTCTCACTCTCTCCTGCTCCCTCTCATGCTATCTACCCCAAAAACAAATGCGTCAAGAGAACAAGAGGAAGGGATGCAAGGAAAAAGGGCTTTTGCTGATAAAATACTGAACTAAAGAGGAAGGCAGATGTTCTTGTCTCATCAGATCAGTAAGTCCTGAATCTCATACTTGGGCAAATGTTATGAGGAGATAATCTCAAGGTGGAGCTGGACTTGGGCTTCATGTAGGGGTCATTTTGTCATCTTCATAAACGTTAGATTAAGGATGTCTATGCTTTAGAACAACAGAAGCTCTAAATACTCCTCTAAGTCTGTTTATGAAATGCTGCAGAAGGTGAGTCAAGTTTACACTGTGTCTGTTCGTTTACCTGGCCTACCACTTCGTGACTGAGTTGCACTTCCATTTTCTTACAATATAGCTGACAATTGACTGTGGAATATTTAGGAGTGAGGAAATTTTGTTGCACAGGTGGCGTCCTATCACAATTCCACTCTGTAATTCACTGAGCTCCTGAGAGCGACCTATTTTTTCACAAATGTTTGTAAAAACAGTCTGCATGCCTAGGTGCTTGATTTTATACATCTGTGACCATGGAAATGATTAGAACACATGATTCTGATCATTTGCATGGGTAAGCAAAACCTTTGGCAATATAGTGTATTTATTTTATGAATTAAGTCAAGCATTTAAAAAATGAAACAACGGTTGCTCTGGGGGTTTGCATGCAAAATAGCAAAAGTGTGTGACCATCAAAGACTCCAAAAGAGGTGTGGCAGAATCTTAAAGATGCACTATACAATTACAATTATGTGCCTATACAAGTGCACAGATTGGACCTTGACGTCCCCAAAGCACCTTATGATATTCCTCATTCCTGTGCATATCCATAAATGTTACATCATTGATCACATTCTTTGTTCAATTTTGAACATTCTTCTAATATCACCTAATACAATCCTGTGCCAGAAGCTGTGTGTGATGTCACAGACAGATCAAAGGCAGACTGTAAAACATACATTTTCTTTAATTTTTTCAGATAAAGTTAAGAGAAATCCATATACCTTCACCTAGAAAATACGTTACCATTTTATTTTATAGAGATACTTTTACATCCCTCAAAGCTCACATCCCACATGCTCATCATATGACAGATAGTTTTTTGAGTTTATCTCAACTGCGATTATAGATGTGATAAAAAAACCCAGTGTTTATATGTTTTATGTGTCTTACACAATTTTTACTTCAAAATGATCAGCAAGGGGACCTTTTACTCAGATGTAATTGTTTTAATTTTTATTTTCTACTTGTTTCAAGCGCTATTCTGTTACTAGTTTATTATTGAACTTGATTGAATGGTAAATTAAATAATTACTTGCCTGTAATTCTAAGCGATTTGTCAGTCCGTTAGCTGCTTCTGGTTCTATTCGTCAGAGCTTGTCTGAGCCATTTAGAGGAAAGATTGATGGGCTGTCAGTCTCTGTGTGTTAGAGGAGAAGCCACATCTGTTCTTTTCTCCTGCTGTCCTCACGGATCTGTTACACCTCTGCTGTTGGTCAACTTGTACATAACACACTTAGGCAGGCCTGAGAATCCTGTCATATTTGAATAATGGGTGAAAAAATATACACTTATAACGTATTTGTTACATTATGCTGGACTTTACATTAATACATTAATTTAACTTAAATTTATTTCTTTTACTCTTTATTTGAGAACTTTATTGAAAAGCTTATATATGTACACAACAATAGTTGTGATTAATATTCTTATATCTAAGTTATGGATTATGGATTAATTACCAATCTCTGTTGCTAATTTGGGCTGCATTGAATTTGTAGTGCTGTTATGTCAGATTGCTCTTCCCTATACACACACAGCCAAGATTTGGTAAAGTAGCAACGAATCTATGTTATTATAGCATAATATTCACGTAACTAACCAATGTTATATTTTTCAGTTTTCTCTGGCTATTTGTTGCTCCTGAAGAACTTTACATACTTTACAACTCTGACAGCATGTGCATGTATTATTTTACAAGAGAGCTTGAGTCATTAATATTTAATGTACAGTTATTTCCCACGACTACATCACGAACACAGGCCACTTCCTTGCAATAAGACAAATGCAAACTCACATTTCCCAGAAGACAATGCAGTGGTTCTCAGAAGGCATTTTACATGTTAAAGCATGTTATTTATAGTTTTTGACTTCAACAGCAATTGTATTGAATTACATTTTCTGTTACATTTGCCTTGTTTGGTCGTAGGTATAAAGTTCAGTTATTATATGATACCCCATATAATTTCTAATTATGATCTGCAAGGTACAAAGAATAGTAAAAAGTATACTAATAATTTTATTAAATTCACATGTTTTGAGCTACTCCTATTTTTAATTTTTTAGTGTATTTTTTTCTGATTATAAGAAAATTCACTACATATCCATCAGTATGTGTGAGAGAGGGAGCAAGTGTGTGTGTATATGTCTATAAAACTAATCTATAGTCAGTCGGTCCTGCTTTTCTGCATTTTATGTCTTTGACATACCTTAAGCAAATTGTACACAGATACCAGTGAATCATAAAATACCAGCTTTAATCACAATATGGAAAAATCAGGCATGTACAGGTGATCAAACATTATTATTTAATAAATTATTTTAATAACTTAATGAATTTTAATAAGCAAGGCCTGCCCTTAAACATTTTATACATTTATATATGTCAAAACTATAATTTATTGCATTAAAATATGTAGTGTAGTAGATGTCAGCATTTAAAGTTTAGGTTCTTTCTCAGTCTGCACCATGTGATGCAAAAACACCTATTGTTTAGGAAATACTTATGTCATATATTGCACAGGGGTAAGAGAGGTGACATTACACTCTCATGCATAAAGCAGCTGTGGGCATCTGTGTGCTCATTTATGTTGAAGAGGGAAGATAACATTTTCCTCTGAGGATATTTATCTGCCTGAGGGCAATTTGAACCTGTCTTTCAGAGGAAGCATGCTTCCCTACCCTTCCTGAATATTAGTGTGTGTAAGAGACAGATAGCTATTGGGGGAGGACTGACAAAATGATCGAAATTGAAAATACACATTTTCATGTAGTAAAAAACAACAGTGTATGATTGCATAATATGAATCTGATCTGATCTTTACTTTTTAAAAACATTACATTAAAAAAACAGAAACTACTGGATTTTGCAAATAATTTATATTATTTATCTGAAGCTTTTGTACCACAACATTTGATCTATTCTATATTTTTCTAGATATTTATTTCAATGTTTATGTACATGTGTTGATAAAGCAGAGTCAAGGAGTGATTACAGAACTGACTATACTTTCACTTTGTCTGATGCCAAAGATATTGTTTGTTATTTTTACATCTTGTCATCTGTTGCACCCCAGGGGAGTCAAACTCCAATTACTGATACTCATGGCTTTTTCCAGAAGTTTGCTATACCAACTGATACCAACTGAGCTATCCTCAAAACAGACGAATGTGTAAAACTGAAACGTCTGTGTGCACTGAATCCAGTGGTGGTCTTTCTTTTTTTCAGAGTACAGAGCAAATGACAGCATTCTGCCGCAGCCTTCCTGATATGAATCCTGCAGAGCCTGTTGCATCATCTTCCTCATCCTCCTTATCCTCTTCGTGTGTACCCAGCCCTATCTGTCCTGGGCCTGTTCCTTCCACCCAGCGACAGCTCTCTGATGCTGACAAACTGCGCAAGGTTATAAGTGAGCTGGTGGACACCGAGCGCGCCTATGTAAAGGTCAGACCCTGTAGGAATTAAACTTTTCTTTTTCGAGCTAATCTAAGTATTTAAGAAACTGCTGATCTACCGGAAATTTCACACACAGCTCACTGTCTGGAAAAAATAAATATCCAGTGAGTGGAAGTTGTGTGTCCAAAAATGGCAAAAATCTTGATGTGAAAGGTCAAAGGAGAATGGGAAGACTGGTTTGAAATGATTGAAAGGCAAAAGTAACTATAATATATAATATATAATAATCACTTATTATAACCAGGGAAAGTCAGTCATGAAGGAAAAAGGGGGACTGACATTTTACTAGCAAGCACCTAATTAAGTGGCCGATAAGTGTAAATCATAAAAAACATTAACTAACAAGTGACTGAAGAATATAGACGTATTAGTTAGTGTTGTTGCGGTCACTAGTTCAATCCTGATTACTTTGTGTTTTGGTTGCAGGCAAATACAACATCTCTGTACATAATTTTTTATGTTTACACCTAAAACTGCTGATAATGTTGAACCATCGCCTTACTTTGTTTTTACAGGACCTACACTTTCTGATAGAGAGATATCTGACTCCTCTGCAGAAGGAAAACTTCCTGTCACAGGATGAGGTGGGTGCCAAAAACTGATCAAGGAAGATTTCTAGAAATCAGATGCTATGTTTGAGTCATTTCTGAAACATGAGTAATTAAACGCATGTGTTATTCTGTACATTGTTACATTAAAGAGTTATGTAAGATCTTTTTTTTTAATAGAGAGCTAGGACTTATTAGGTATTTACATGACTTAGTTTAAAAAAAAATATATTGAACAATTGTAAAAGATATGTGGTGTGTGACTTGGACTTGTGTCAGACATTTGTCTCACACATTTGAAAAATTCTGTCTGTCTATGTGTGTTTAAAGCTGGATGTCCTTTTCGGAAATTTGCCAGAAATGGTTGAATTTCAAGTGGAGTTTCTCAAGACTCTGGAAGATGGAACAAGATTGGTTCCAGATTTAGACAAGCTTGAGAGAGTGGATCAATTCAAGGTGCTATTGTCATATCATCATCTTTTCTACAAATGGGATATCTACTGTATCTATTGTTTATATAGAAATTGATAGATGTACATGTTTAATATCTATATTTGTAGTAAAATATATTTCTATTGCTTCACAGAAAGTTTTGTTCTCTCTTGGTGGCTCTTTCCTATACTATGCTGACCGCTTCAAAATTTACAGTGCTTTCTGTGCCAGCCATACAAAAGTCCCTAAAGTCCTTACCAAAGGTAAATCTATTCAACACTAACCCTCACCATGCCAGAAAGCCATTATATTACTTTCTTCTGCTTTAAAACCTTGACTAGCGTCTGAACGAGAATGATTGGTCATGCTTTTCAGATGTAAATCATGGCATTTCCTGCTGCCTTTTCATCCAGAATGACAACTATGAACATGAACTTGCATATACAGGGGTTAGACAATGAAACTGAAACACCTGGTTTTAGACCACAATAATTTATTAGTATGGTGTAGAGCCTC
>JAOUQT010000007.1:6096004-6107352 GCA_025769995.1 Xyliphius kryptos | reverse complement strand
TGCGATTGCATTATGTGCCATTACAAAGTTGCCAAACAGGATGTCAGCCATTTGAGTTTTCCCAAAATTGCTTCTTTTCCTACAAATTTCATATGCTTATGAATATGAAAAAATAAAAATTGGCCGATTGTTCTAGATTCCAGGAGATTTCATCAGACTTCAAGGAGTCACTATGTATATGCGGGAGACTCCGGGAACTTCCGGGAGACTAGCGATGTCTCTATTACTTTCTTTCTAAAATGTGCCATAAAAGCAGCAGTGACATTAGGGCAAAAATAAACATAAAACAAAACAGCTAACCTAGTATTTCACAGGTTAATTATTTTAACAGTATTATTATTATTGTAATTATTATAACAGTATTATTATTATAATTATTATAACAGTATAAGAAACGAAATAAGTTTTGATTTGATGTTGACCCTGCCAAACATTTTCATCTCCACTTTCATTGACAAAAGTGTCAGTTCATTCCATGATAGTTTTTATCCTTAAATGTAGATTTTATTAAGTTTTGTTTTTGACATCGAAAAAGGTTTTTTTTTAACGAAATCATTCGTCAACAAAATTAACACTACACTTACTCGCACACTCCCAGTCACACACACACACCATAATCCTTATAAATCCCATATAAAACAGTTCCAAGTTTAAACCTCTTCAAATGTACAGTACAGCGAGGTACTCAGTGGATGTGCTTGTTGCTGTAACTTTCTCTCTCTGTCTTGACACCCCTTACATTTTTTCTAGAAATCTCAAGGGTCAAATTGCACACAACGTTCCTGCACAAAGCCATTATACAGTAAAGTTGGGCCACTTCAAGCTCACCTCATTTCTGAAAAAAAAATGGGTCAGAAGTTGCCTGCCCTCTTATTTTTTATTCCCTCTCTCTTTTGGTTTCATTTTGCAATGTGTGTAACATTACATTACAGCTAACAGCTTTGAAGGAAAGGACACAGAGCTTGCACAATAGATATTCGTGCAGAGAAGGTTCAGACCGCTATGATTTTGAGGTGGGAGTTAGGTGTCTTGAGGGTGGAGAAGTTAATAAATACACACAAACATAACTTATGAAAAATAACTATAGCAATATTTGTTATCCAAAACAGTTAAACAAAGCCCCCCCACCGATCACTCCCTTGATTAACACACCTGCTACAGAGATTTTTGGTGTTCCTAAAGTACACCTTTTGCTTTCAACAACTATAAAATTAAAGATGATAAAATGCCAACAATTTGAAGATATCTGTAGTCCTGAAAGTCACCTGTGGATGTTCTGTCACATGTAACCCTATATCCAATAATTGCCATTGTTGCATTGCTTTTTTTCATATATCCTTAAACAACAGTAATATCATTTTGCTTACATGTGTTAAAAGTAATCATTATTAGCAGTAAACATCACTGTACATAAATCATATGAAAATACAAAATAACTGATTATTACACTGTATTACAGTAATAGTAACAGCACTTATTTAGGAAATAAAATATCCACTTCATTATTTAAATCTCTATATTCCCGGCAGTGAAGAATAATATTATTATATGAAAACTCATAATGAAACCTGGCCTGATTAATTATTAGTGTTCTTTGTTTACATCTGAAGGTTAATACTAAAACTACTTTATCACAGCATGAGCCAAATTCTCAGTGAGCCTGTGGACTTTTGCCTTCTCTATATAGCTGGCAAAAGGTCAGCAATCATGCAACCATGCACACTGCTAATATTTTATAGCCTCCTAACAAACAGGAAATGGAGTAATTGTGCAAAAAAGTGCAGTTATTACATAGCAATAGTAGATACTGCACATTAAATATAGTTATTGGATATAACACTAGTTAAACTGATTAGCAGTGAAAACATAACATCTGGGTAATAATATAGATATAGTAAGTTTTTATAACTTTAATATTATACAAACCCCATTCCAAAAATGTTGGGACAAAGTACAGTAGAAAATGTAAATAAAAAACAGAATGCAATATTTCACAATAGAACATAGACAACATATTAAATGTCAAAAGTAAGACATTTTGAAATTTCATGCCAAATATTGGCTCATTTGATATTTCGTGACACATCTTAAAGTTGGGACTGGGCAATAAGAGGCTGGAAAAGTTAAAGAACAGCTGGAGGACCAATTGGAAATAGAACATTAACATAAAATGAGCATTTTAGAGTGGCAGCAGCTCTTAGAAGTAAAGATGGGAAGAGGATCACCAATCCCCCTAATTCTTGTGCAGACAAAAATAACAGTGTAAAATTGTTTAAACAAATCATCATCTACAGTGCATAATATCAAAAGATTCAGAAAATCTGGAAGAATCAATGTGCGCAAGGGTCAAGGGTGGAAAAAACATACTGTGTGCTTAGACGGCACTACATCACATTCAGGAATGCCTTTTTATTGAAAATCACAAAATGGGCTTAGGAATATTTCCAGAGAACATTATCTGTGAACACAATTCACCCTGCCATTGGCCATTGGCAGATAAAACTCTATAGTTCAAAGAAGAATCCGTATCAAAACAAGAACCAGAAGCACAGACATTCTCTGGGCCAAGGCTCGTTTTAAATGGACTTTGGCAAAATCAAATCTGGAAGAACACATCAATGCTAAAAAGGTATATCCAAGTTCTAAAGGAACATATGCTCCCATACAGACGACATCTCTTGACAATGACAACATGACAATGCCAAACCACATACTGCATCAATTATAGCATCATGGCTGTAACTAATGTAATGTATGACAACCATGGAATGTGGAAGCATTACCAACATTTTTCATTTTCTTTGTATGATAAGAATATTGGAAACCTTATTCTGCAGCTTCAGGACGACTGGATGCAATTGATGAATGCAGCCAAGTATAAGGATATCCTGAAAGAAAACCTCTTCCAAAATGCTCTGGACCTCAGACTGGGCCAAAGGTTCACCTTCCAACAAGACTGTGACACTAAAACAACAAAGGGGTGGCTTCGGAACAACTCTGTGACAATTCTTGACTGGTCCAGTCAGAGCCCCGGCCTAAACCCAATGAAGCCTCTGGCTGTACTAGCTCAGAAGGGTGCTTTTACTTAATACTGAACAAAGGGTCTGAATACTTATTACTATGTAATCAGTGTTTCTTTTTAAACATATTTGCAAAAATGTCCAAATTTCAGTTTTTTTCTGTCAATATGGTGCGCTTAGTGTACATTAATGAGAAATAAAATAAACTTTGATTTTAGCAAAATGGATGCAATGAAACAAAGTGTGTAAAATTTAAAGGGGTCTGAATACTTTCCGTACCCACTGTAATTTTTCAAATGTTGTTTCTTATCTTGTTCTACTGTACACACAGCGCTTTATGTGCATGCACGAGGCCATGTGATACAACATCTATGATCATTGGTATTTACAATTAAGATGTACTCTGTTTTATGCAAGAGAGTGCTACAGAATCTAGTGAGATTACAGTGTAGTGAGAAACAAACCAATTGATTTAATGCATTTTTACAGCCGGCAATTTGAGTGATAATGTGTCAGAAAGATACTCACCAATGTAGCTTGCTCACTGGTGCAAGACTCACTGTCCCCCTCAGTGTCAAAGCTATCAGAGTCCTCCCCTGAATGCAGGGAGGATCTGTAGGAACACTCTGGTGAGAGAGATGTCACCTCAGCATCGCATCGCTCCTGAGCATTCACTGCACTCAAATCCCTGAGAAATGGACACTCCTGCTGCTTTAACCATTGTAGCTCTGTGCTTTTCATCGTCATGTCTTGGCCACACGCTAAAGCAGGCTCTGCCTCACTAGAGCTGCAAATGTCTGGCCAGGTGCTGAGCTGATTGGCCACCTCCATCTCCACACTGCTCCTTTGCTCTTTTATTGGGTTTGGACAAACATCTACAGTTCTGCAATCTAGTAATATGCACTCTTTCCCCATGACTGGAACAGAAGAACTTTCAACATTATTTAGCGGAAGACGAGGAGGAAAGGAACCTCTAAGGCTACAGGACACATTTAATGGGCAGAGTACAGACATGGCATCTTCCTTACTGATTCTTGTTGAGGACTTGCTAGGTGCAGTATCCAAAGACTGACATTTATCAAAACGGAAGCAAGGCAGACAGTTTAAAGAGCAGGTACTCCCATAGTTCTCAGTTTCAGCATCTGCATAAGACTGGCCTTTTCCACAGGCAAGCTGGAACTTGCGGTATTTTGGACAAAGTGAGGAGTAGTTTGCCTCTGCTGCTGCATTCGGGCTACTGGTTCCTGCTAATTGTTCACTGAGATCTGAGGAGATGCTTGACTCAGGTTCCTTCAAGGGGAGAGTTGATAACGATATGTCATCAGTATCATTAGCAAAATCATTGTTAAAGTTTAAGTCTGCCTTGGCTTTCCAGCATTTGGTCTTGCAGCACTGATTCCTCTGGACCTTGGAAGAACCTTTGCTACTGTCAAAGAACTTGGGCAAGATGAAGTCAAAACAGGCTTTGTCCAAGTTTTTGAATCCCAGCACAGTTGCACAGTTATTGATTTCCAGCACATTGTCTTTGGTGAATAGCAGCTTTGAGGTATATGCAAACTGCAGCAGGGGTTCAAATCCTTCAGGTGTAACCTTGGTAAACAAAACATCAGAATCACTTTTTAGAACATTTTGTGAGAATTTCTATTAACAGGGTTGTCAATGAGTGATTTGTGATATTACAGTAACATAAACAACACTAAGGACACAATATTAAACAAAGAATAAAGTATGCATTTACTTCTTCAGGCAAATTGATGATGAGTCCTGGGTCTGCATGGTTGGTCATGCGGGCACTGAAGTATTCGCTGCAGGAGGCAAGAACCGAGCGATGGGCCCTGAAACTGCGATGTTCGACCACCAACGTCACATCACACAGGATGTCCTTCTGCCTCTGCTCATCCAGACACTGTAGCACATGCGCAGAGTGTACCGAGGACTGGAATGTGAACTCTGAAGTGTTGCAGTTTGCCATTGTTTTGCTTTATTAAATCGGCATCATAGTGAAAAAAGGAAATTCTGCACAGGAGATAAAAATATGTTGAATGTTACACTGTCAAATGTGAGGTGGACAGAGGTTTATGGCTGCTCATTATCTCTCAGACAATTTTCACAACAAATGGACTTTGACACAAACTAGGTCATGCATGACATATTGTCTACGGTTTGAAAACTAAGTTCTGGGTCATGGCAGATTTCTGTTTTTGTGCATAAAATTCCACAGACAACCTGCATGGATTCCCCAAATAAACACAGGGTTGTTTTCTAGCATTTATAAATGCATTTAATCTATTCAAATAGCCGAATGTTATTTGCACTGTGTATCACTCATATTGCAAAAAAAGCTTATTTAAAATAAAATGTATTAGCACGGATTTCAGAGCAATCATAAAAGTGAACCATGTTTTAATTCACTAACCTTCTGATTAGGATATTAAACAACTTCAACATACAGTACACGTGTTGCCACAGTAAATATTTACAAGTGTATCCTTAATACAGCAAGTTTTATTACAACGGCAGAATAATCAGACCTGTTTAACTGGATTGACAATAGTGCATTACGAGAAACCTTGAATTTAATATTGAGTTCATAATTTTTATGTATTTGTGGATTAAAGCACTTTTAAAAATGCGTGTGACTAATATTTAGTCGCTAGTACTACTGGTGCATATCAATAAATTAGAATATCATCATTGCTGGCCAATCAAGCAGAGTGATACTGTGGTTAATAAACCAGGTATTAGTACTTTTTCAGTGTGGAAAGATGCCAAGTCCTGCTGGACAATGAAATTTCCATCTCCAAAAAGCATGTCGACAGAGAGAAGAATAAAGCGCTCTAAAATGTCCTGGTAGACGGCTGTGCTGACTTTGGTCATGATATAACACAATAGACCTACACCAGCAGATTACATCATATCCCCAAACCAGCACTGATTGGAAACTTCACATTAGACCTTAAGCAGCTTGGATTGTGTGCCTCTCCACTCTTCCTCCAAACTCTGGGATCTTGATTTCCAAATGAAACTGAAAACAACACCGTGGACTAATGAGCAACGGTCCCTTTTCCCCTTGGCCCAAGTAAGACGCTTCTGCCGTTGTCTTTTGGCCATAACTAGCTTGATACAAGAAATGCGACAGTTGTAACCCATGTCCTGGATATGTCTGTATATGGGGGCTCTTGGAGCACTGACTCCAGCAGCAGTCCACTCCTTGTTAATCTTCCCTAAATATTTTTATGGCCTTATCTTGACGATACTTTCAAGGCTGGGGTTATCCCGGTTGCTTGTGCACCTTTTTCTACCACACGTTTTCCCTTCCACTCAACTTTTCATTACTATGCTTGGATACAGCACTCTGTGAACAGCCAGCTTCATTAGTAATGACTTTTTTGACATAACCTCCTTGTAGAGTGTGTCAATGACAGCCAGTGTCTTCCCTGTGATTGTTTAACCTATTGAACCAGACTAAGGGACCGTTTTAAACACTAAGGAAGCCTTTGCAGGTGTTTTGTGTTAAATATTCTAATTTTAATGAGATAATGATTTTGGGTAAATTAACTTTTTGATAATATTCATATTTGATAGTCGCTCCAGTACATAACATATACAAATGATTCTGCAGGAAGCGACAGAAATGCGTTAGAAATAACAAGCGTTCAATTTGAACACATAACCCTAAAAGAAAAAAACTCGTTAGTTCAAAAAGACTAATAAATGCGGTGTGTTAATAATCAGAAATGGCCGAGATCTTACCAGTGTGAAGAATTTATGAGAGATAATGAGATAAGTAAAATGAGGCTGGTGATTAATGTGGCTGTGTTGCTGACTCACGGCGCTGCTGATCAAGCATGAGGCAGCACATTTCTCCGCCTTCCTAGTCACTTTCCGCGGAAGCGCTACAAACGCCAACCTACTTCCCTATAAAGCCACGGAGAACTTCTGCCAATGTTTAAAGGCAAACTCGGAGTAAAAGTCATACAGGAAAACGTCGGGAGAGATGAAATTGTATAAAACGGATGTATTTTAAACTAGTAGCATTGTCGGCGACAATTATAATCAAAACATTTTCGATTAAAAAACAGTTAGGTGTTGTCATTATTAACTTTACTTCGATCTAGAGTAAACACAACCGGACTGAAAAAAACGTTGATGGCATATGTTAGATGGACAAAATGTTGTGACGTATCAAATGTTTTTTAAACGCGCGTATAACTTTCAAAGACATGAACATTAATGCTGATCAACGTTAATACTCACCCAGCATGTCATTCGAGTAAAACGACAGACATTTCCATTTGTCTACAATTACACGTTGCTTTTTAAAAAGCCCGACGCGTAAAAAACAAGGAGGGGCTGTATTGTCATATGACCTGGGTCAAAACTGTTTTATTGCCCCGCCCAATGCTTCCACGCTCCCCCTTTCTAGGCTCTTTCTAAATACCAGGGATTTGGTACACAAAGGGTGTCGTTCTGGGCGGGACTGTTCATGACGTTTTTAGGGTTGTGGTTTTGGGCAAGACTGTCGTCCTCACGGGAGGTGCTAGAATTTCGAAAAGACGCGGACTTCAATTTAGAAAAGCCAATGGAAGACGAAAGGAAACTAGGTGCATAAATAACTTTAGGATCTTTTACAAAAAAACTCATGCTCCAGATCTGTAGCCTGATGATGTTGTGACATTTTAATGTTCTAATGTGATTAATTAGATCTACTTAGGGGGGAAATTCTAGGGTACTGTGGTTTCTCAATAAAAAATAACAAAACTTTTTTGCCCCTATTATAATAAGAAAAGGAATTGCACAGTCCAACTGAGTTCTCATATCTGATTCAAGAGGGTTCATTTCAATTTAAGAGAAAACAGGCAACAAAATGTAAACATTATGTAATTTCGTCCCTGGTTTGATTCCAAGTATCGACAAGTCATTTTTGAAGTGCCCTTGGGCAAGGCACGTAACCCACAAGGCACTTGCTACCTGGGTGCTGTGCTGTCTGCTCACTGCTCACTTTACTTGTGTGTGTATTTGTGTGTTTCACTGCACGGATGGTTTAAATGCAGAGGACCAATTCCGCTGTGTGCAAAACATAGTGGCAAAATGTATCACTTTCACTTTCACTTCCACATTCACCGCTGTCATGGTCTGTGTCACGAATGAACCACTGAAACACCTTCACTGTAACTGGAGTGACAACAAGTTTGTAGAGAAAGTGCTGATATGACATTTCGGCCAACCTAAATGTTTGACTCACCATAGAACTGTAGATACAATCTAAATGAATCCAGTAATCCAGTGGTAAATTAATCCAGTAATCCGGTGGTAAAGTAATAAAGTAATCCGGTGGTAAATGAATCCAGTAATCCAGTAATCCAGTGGTAAATGAATCCAGTAATCCGGTGGTAAATGAATCCAGTAATCCGGTGGTTTAGTATTAAGTCAATCGTTTAATTAAAATCAGCTGGTTGTTTGAATTAATCTAATCTCTTTAATTTGACTAATCAGTATCACTTTTACTAAAATATAATCCCAGGAGTTAAACTGGAATTAATCTTATTCAGTAATATGTCTGATTATTATTATAATTTAATTATTATTATTATATTCTTTATTTAAAATCCACGCATTAATATTAACCTTGAGTGTAGAACATGGCATTAAACAGTTCTAACATTAAGGAAGATTTATGAGCAATCTATATGCAAGACAACAAGAGTTACTCAACCACATAAAATCTAGCAAGTTACGTTACTACATTCATGTGATGGGGCACCTACATGACAGCATTGAAGGGAGTGTGATGACAGGACGTGTGGTGGGAGTCAGAAAGCGTGGAAGACAGAGAATAAACTGGTTGGACAGGATAAGACAGAAATACTTAATTTTTTGACATGAGAGGGGCCAGACTTCTACAAGCAACATGAGACAGGGCGCTTTGGAGAGAGCTGGCCAATCTGTCCAGCCAACCATGCATATGACTTGGCACAACGTCAATAAGTTTGAGAGTTTGTTCAATTTAAAGCATAATAGAAAGAGATTGCTGTGTGGATTAAATAATTTAGCAGTGGCTAAAAGTGGCTAAATGGATAGGGTAGAGAGCTGGGGCTGAAATGATTCCTGGTTTGAGTGTGTGTGTGTTCAAGACACAAGGTATTGCACACTTGTATGCAGAGCCAAGGATAGAAACCTTTTTTAAGTGGTTTGTCCTGGTTTCATCGCTCTGTATCGCTTGACAGTTGGATAGAGCTGGAGAGAAAATGGCCGGGGTGTAAAGACTCGTTTAAAATGTCCACAGCTGTCTTGCAGCATCTGTCAGTGTAAATCTGTTCCAGGGTGGGGAGGGTGCAGCCTATTATTCTCTCTGCTGCTCTTGTGCTCTGTGGAGCGTCTTCTTGTCCGAGGCTGTGCTGCTGCCGCACCATACACACCCTATGTGAGCACACTCTTGATGGAGCCAGTAGCAGTTTTTGGGGGAGACAGTTCTTTCTGAGAATTCTCAGAAAAACAGTATCTGCTGGGCCTTCTTCAGCAGCTCTTTGGTGTTGGTGATCCAGGATAGGTTGTCCTCCAACTCCATGCCAAGAAACCTGATCAATGGGACCCTCTCCACTCAGGTCCCTCTAATGGTGAGTGGCTGGATGTTCATTTTGTTTTTCCTGAAGTCAATCAACAGCTCCTTTGAATAGGCTAGTTCATCCCACACAAGAGACAACAAGTCTAGATTCACAGACGAAATGAGTACATTAGGTTTAACAGCTGTATTTGGCAGTGAAATGAATCATATTACATTGAATGCTGAACATACGGATATAGTATGACTTGGAAATTGTAACTCCATTCACAACTCATATTTATGAACATGATTGAAACACCTGCTCTTCTCACAGGAAATGTGCATAAAAAAGGTTTGATACAGATCGACCAGCTGTATTTTTCCTTCACTCCCTAAGAGCCTCGAACTCATTTGTGTCAGCCAACGTAAACAGAGAATTTTCACTAAACACTGTTCTCCCCTGCATTCCGCATAAACACTTCTTAAAGGCATGGGGCTCTATCCAGGACCATTTAATTTTGCAGGACTGATTTTTGCAGGAAGGTTGCAGGAACAGTTGCAGCGAGAACCGATTTTGTAAAAGAGGGTTCATGGGTTTATAAGAATGCTATTCTGGTGGTATTATCTACATGAGATTTGGGATGGTGGGAACGCTTCTTTAGTGGTCTTTTCTCTAGTTAGTTTTGCCACAATCTTATATAAAAAGCAAGAATTATTTTGCTTTTCTTTTATTAGTGAGGAGAAATATTTTGCTCTAGCAGCACTAAGAGCTTTCCTATAGTTCACAAGGCTCTCCTTCCATGCTGTTAGTTACACAACAAGGTTTGTCTGACACCATTTATGATCTGGTTTCCTAGAAGTCTGTTTTAGGGTCCTTGTGAAATTATTATGCCAACGTGCTAGTTTTTTCGCTTTAATTAATCTTCTTTTATGTTTGTTCAGTTCAGGGCGCGGCATTAAAAGTAATACTAAAAGAGATAGTTATACTATACCTATGGTTAGAGTTTCTTTCTTTGTTTCATGCTCAGTGTTTCGCCAAGTTATGTCTAGTTTGTTTTTTTTGTTTTGTTTTTTTTATGGTTGCTAGTGTATTTCTTTGTCTGCTTATCTTCGCTGATCCTTATTAAAGATACTTCTCTGTGTTTACTTCTGCCTCATCCCTTGTGGAGTATTGTAACACTGCCCTTATGAGTGGGTCCTATTAAATTCTGGTTTGCTCCCACAGAGTGAAGAATGGATGCCAATGCAGTTCTCAGAGGGTCTTCTGGATTGTCAAAGTGTATATTGAAATCTACTACAATTAGAACTTTGTCTACAGATGTAACTAGTTTGGAGATAAAATCTTAAAACTCTTGTAGGAATTCTGAATATGGCCCTGGGGGTCTGTAAATGATAATTAATGGGATAGAGTCCATAGCCTTATTTTTTCTGGTTTCACAAAATATTTTTGTAAACAAAACATCAAATAAGCTAAGTTTTTGCTGAGGTTTGTATGCGATGGCTATATTATTATAATTATTATAGATGACAGCTACACCTCCACCTCTACCATTTACCCTAGGTGACGACTCTAAGCAGCTAGCAGAAGGTCAGATTAGCCTGTTTGTCTACTCCCTGACCTTGGCTCTGGTTTGTTATGGTTTAACTATCCCTGCTTTAAAACTATGTCCTATGCTGCAGGATAAGAGAGCAGCACCTTCCCGAGTGGGATGGATACCATCCAGCCCTAACAGGCCAATCCAAGCCTCAAAATTATTCCACTTATATATGAAGCCTACATAATT
>JAOUQT010000007.1:6054378-6064452 GCA_025769995.1 Xyliphius kryptos | reverse complement strand
ATAAAGTCATGGGTGACAAAGTCTGGTGCTTGACTGGCCTGCACAGAGTCTTGGCCCTAAACCGATAGAACATCTTTGGGATGAATTAGAGCGGAGACTGAGAGCCTAACATTAGTGTGTGACCTCACAAATGCGCTTTTGGAACAATAGACAACATTTCTTTTGAACACACTCCTAAACCTCGTTTACAGTTGAAACTGTTTTAGCTCCAAAGGGTGGACCGACAGCATAATAAATTCATTGACTCTCTATTGAGTCAAGGCAGGTGAGTGAATACTTTAGGAAATATTGTGTATATACTATGTACTTGTATTACCTCCAGCAAATACAGCATAAATGTTTTGCATATACTGTACACTGATGCTTTTCAACAATCTAATGGTGTTGTTCTGCCTATAATATTGTGGTGGCTAATATGTATATGCTTTTACTAAAGTACATTTTGTCAGGGAAGGCTTACTTGAATTGTGTATTTGCATAGCCTTTTATTGGTAGTTTTAAATCTAGGGTGTGGAAACTAACACAACCCACACTTTATGTGGTAAACCTGAAATCTTTAAACATACATATCTATGCCCTAAAAGCTGCATACTTGCAAAAATTTCGAGATGAATAAAAAGTCAATTAGATATCACAACACATATGTGTTTTGCTACACCTTTTCAGGTAAAACACTTAACTCAAACAGCACATTTTTAATATTACTAGTATTAAAGTCACTATGCTCGTATTAAAGTACTGTTTTCAGATTCAAATTAAAATGTATTGTTTGGCTTCACACACATTGCATTAAAGAGGTCACTGGAGAATGCTTTTGCTTAAAACAGCAGATATAGATATGCAAGTATCTGGTGTGAGAGAACAGAGTGAGCTGGAAAATACTGATTCTCTTCTTTCAGGGAGAGGCTGAAAGAAGAATAAGAACTAATCAGCAATGTGCATTATTCTCATACTAAGAGGGGTTTATTCTGATTTGTCAAAAGGTGTGCAGTGTTTTTGTGGTGTACTGGTATAACAGGGTATCTCCGATAATAGTTCAGACTGTACTGTATTAAAGACTGTATTGAATTTCACATTTTTCTAAACACACTGCTGTACTATGTGTGATTTAACATCAATTTGAATGGTTACAATCACATTTAATTTGAATGCTTTTCCGTCATACAGGAAGCTGCTGGGCCGTTTCTACTCCTGGTCGGCAGGGTTTGGAGCTGCACTGCCCGCTTCATACATCGCTATTCTGATAGAGCGCAAAAGCAGGTTTGTTTGTATTCCTGTTAGATGACATGTTCTTGTGAAATGTGATATGATTTTGGGTTTCCTTATACATTCAACGCATGATTGCTTAGCAACTGAAACTAAACTATATTTCCAAAAGTATTCGCTCACCTGCCTTGACTTGCATATGAGATAATTTCTAGGATACAATATGACATCAGTCTACCCTTTGGAGCTAGAACAGCTTCAACTCTTCTGGAAAGGCTGTCCACAAGGTGCAGGTCAGTCAGGTTTATCCACACCAGACATGTCTTTATGGACCTGGTGCACAGTCATATTGGAAGTGGAAGGGGAAGGGGACAGAGGTTTCCAAAATGTCTTGGTATGCTAAAGCATTTATACACCTGTGGCCAAGGAAGTGATTGGAACACCTGATTCTGATAAGTTAGATGGGTGAGCAAATACCTTTGGCAATAAAGTGCATCTTGAATATGGTTAAATGATTAAAATTTTGCACATGATTTTCAATGTAAATATCCCTTTAGCCAATCATTTGACAGCAGCTCAGTGCATAAAACTACGCAGATACAGATCAATAACTTTAGTTAATATATACAGCAAACATCATTTTGTTGGTTTGAGTGTTTTAGAAATAGTTAATCTCGAGGTTTATTTACACAGAATAGTGCAGACAATATAAAATGAATTGTTGATGAGAGGTGTAATGGTTAGAATGGATATATCTCACAGGAAGGTTGTTGTAGCTCAGTTAATCACTCTACAAGTGTAATATATGCATTACAAGATTTCTAAAATTACCCAACATGAATAATAATAAAGTAAAAGTAAATAACATATTTATTCTGCCCCTTAGCTTATAACATTACTATGCTTTGCCATCTGGTTGATTCACTAGCAGATAACAGACTGCAAGTAAAAACGTAATAAATATACCTGATTTAAATATAATAAGAAACTTATCTTATTTAAATGCAGTGCAATGGGAAGCCTCCTTTTGAAAAATACTTGCATTGTGTGAGTCGTTTCGCTTCGTGTGACATGGAGAAATAACTCAATGTTCACACACAACTTTACCAGACTCGCCTTACACATACATACTGGTACATAGTTACCCAGTCTTTTTTGTAACAAAATTTTGTCTTGTCCTTCATGTCTGTGCTCTTCTGACCTGATTTGCATAGTTTTTTTGTCTTTTTGTGGACACGACCTTAAAAACAGCCTGCCTCGCCACTGATAAAGACCCTCACTGATTTCTCCACAAAGCCATTTGATTAATTCCAGATTATAAAACACGCATTTTAAAAACTGGAGCCTGACTTCCAAAAAGTATGCGGGACAACGTCTCAATTTTCGGGGCATGTAAAAAGTAATGAAGATGCATGACTGTCCTGCACAAAGCGTCCTACAAGATGACACAGCAGCAAAGGAGTTCCTTCAGATACCATGTGGCTTATGGAAATTTTACTGTTGAATATTTGAATAGATCCCAGTCATGTAAAAATCCTAGACATCAGCAGTTTTTTAAATACTGAAACCAGCCTGTCTGAAAAGTACAACATTGCAGCACCAATAATCACATTTTAAACCAGCCTGAATGAAAAGTACAACATTGCAGCACCAATAATCACATTTTAAACCAGCCTGAATGAAAAGGATAACAATGCCGCAACCTTTATCACATTTTATCTCTTTATTTCCATGATTGAGTATTAACTGAAGCTCCTGGAGATGTTGAGTAGCTGTCACATGTTTGGTTGATCTGATTTCATTCATGTTAACGTGTACAAGTGGACAATGTGTAAATTTACAAGCCCTTTTTGCTGACGATAATGTTTATAAATTTTATAATTTTGATAAGTGTTATACAGAGTTTCATTTCTGTCTTGCTGCAGGAGAGGACTTTTAACAATATATATGGCAAACCTGGTGAGATTCAGGAATAATATATATATATATTGTTACACATTGTTTGTTATGTACTATACTAATCCCTGTGTATACATTTCTAGGCAACTGAGACAGTATTTCGGATGGCTGTCACGCGAGGCATAGTTAACCCTTTAAAACATGGAGAGGTACACTCCAAAATTTTTTTCTCCTTGTTTTTGTAAAGAGACTGATTAAAAATTCTAAATATTGAAACTTATATTTGCTTATTTCCTTATGGCATGTGAAACTAATTTGCATGGAACTGACATGGAAATGAACTATCCTCTCAATCTGATCTCATTATTCAGGTTCTCCTGTTCTGTATTACTGCATCGCTCTACATGTTTTTTTTTAGGTGAGTGGAGTCTATTTGTGAAAAGTTTACGAGGGTGATTTAAAAATCTGCACTCTGGTTATAAAAATTATTTGAATCATGTTTCAGAAATGACAAATACGCAATTTATCTATTAATGTCCCCTTGAATCTACTTAATTTTTAACACAATATGTCTACTTAATACTACTTAACAAGCTTTCATATACACTATATTTTCAAAACTATTTGCTGACTTGCTTTGACTGACATATGAGCTAATCCATAGGGTTCAATATGACGTTGATCCACCCATTGCAGCTAGAACAGCTTCGACTCTTCTGGGAAGGCTGTCCACAATGTTCTATCGGGTTAAGGTCAGGACTGCAGGCCAGACAAGTTTATCCATACCAGACTATATGTCCATGCCTCCATGTCATGTTGGAAGAGGAAGGGGCCAGCTCCAAACTTTTTCCACGCAGTTTGGAGCTTAGAATTGTCCAAAATGTCTTGGTATTTTGAAGTGTTTATGCACCTCTGGCCATGGACGTGATTATAACACCTGGATTTGGATAGGGGAGAAATTACTATTGGAAATATAGTGTATCCTCATTAAAATAAATTTTAGGCTGAGCTGTGAGCACCGCTGTCTTCCCATTTTCATCAGACATGAATCCTTATCCTTGTAAGGCTTCATTCCAACAGGTTATAGTCCAAGGGATCAAGATCACCATTACAGGAAAGATGCTTAAACTTAAACATGTCTTTTTGGAGAGAGTTGACTGTACAGCTAGCCAAGTGCATTTTATGCAACAAGTCCCTACTGCAAAATAATTTGCCACATAATCCACTGTCACTTATCTATCTAAGGTAATTAGTTCCTGCGCAGTCTCAATGTCTCAATCCAGATCTTTCTTCGTGGCTAACACTTATGTGATCTTCCCTGAACTTCCTTCCTGTCCATTCATGCTCACTTATGTCTTTGTGGCAAAACCTTTTTCATCATATTTTGCACAAGTATAATAAATATTAGCCCCAGACACACCCAATATAACATGCTTAAATCTGCATAATTAATTTGGAGACCACTCCACAGTGCACACATATTTTGACTTGCCCTAATATGAGTTGTGTGGTTTTAAAACTATTAATGAGGTATGTTGCGTTGATTTGAAGATATTCTACACATTTTCATTTACAGATGTAAAGATGGACTTAAGGGTTTTGCTTTCTCAGCACTAAAGTAGGTATTTGTAAAACTAAGGTATCTCGTGTTTTGCTGTTATTCTTTTTTTCTTAAATTTGTTGCTGAATTGTGATTTCTTTTAAATGAACCTTTTGGACTGCTGATGTGTTTTTGTGTAGGGTTATTGTAGGGAAGGAGGAGATACCCACACATTCCAGCCTGGCAGAGCTGCCCAGTGTGTCTCGCTCAGAAAGGCCATCTTTACCCTCAGAAAATGTGGAACAGGCTTCATCATGTAGAAGGACCATCACTGCTCTGACTCACAGGCTGCTAGACTCTCTGTGAGTATACAAATGTTGTGTATTGTTTATTATTTTCAGCAGTATTATTGCAGCTGCAGGGGTTATTTCGTGACATGAACAAGGTTACATCCATACACAATGTAATAAATAAATTATATAGAAAATACAATTATATTCTGTACCTACAACCTTACGTAGAGACTAATTTGACTGCCAACTTATGAGTGCCCTCTACACCAGGGTCAACAAACAGGCTGAATCAGATCCACAACACCTCTGGGAGGCTCAGGAGTTAGAGCTGGCATTCCAGACCCACTGGCGTACTTTCAGACTGGCCACCCTGATGACTTGTGTTTAATTAATAGATGGAGAAATATTCTGTATACCGGTGTTCCATTAACAGACAGAGAAATATATACCTTTATACTGGTTAAAGATTACTTTAATTATCTGGTCTAGGTCAGTAAGTTTGCATTCACTCTGTGGAGAAACGTAAGACTATAACATAAGCAGCAACTTGTATGTTGAAGAGACCTACATACGCCAGATTTAATGTCTGGCATCATTTGTACAAATATGAGATATTGCTTTGAAAGAACACTATCCAGAATGTACAAAATACTCATGGTGTAATAGAACATTCAACATTTCATATATGGGAGAGGCATAGTTTTCTAGTAACGCTAAGCTTAGCACTTCTAATAGTAAAAACTGGCTGCAAATACACAAAGCATCTTCATTAAAATGACTACACAGCACGAATACAGTGCTGGTGAATCCAAATCCAAATGCACTTTATATTAAGTAGTAGCTGCACTTCCAGCAAACCTTGCACTGGTTCCATGTAGATAAATATATCATGCATGTTAACTTTTACTTAACTGTTTTCTGAGCGTGCATGGCTTTGCATTGTGTTATTGTTTTGATGAAGATGCTTTGTGTATTTGCAGCATGTTTTAAATTTGCAGCTTGTTTTAAATTTCTTGGTCAGCGTACAAACCACATAGCTAGTCATTAATTTTCATTAAGATATACTGTGAGAAATTTTGATATATTGTTATTATTTTTCATGCCTACACATACAAATGTCCCTCAAAATCATGTATAAGTCATGTAAAATATATTGAACCCTGCTCATCCGAGCACCTCTTCTTCCATTGGCGAATCCTCAGCCTTTTTACTGACCTTGCTCCACCCACATGCACAAACCTGCTGGTTCTTGACCCCTGCTACTCATCCTGCCCATATGCATAATGCCCCCATATGCAGTGTCCATATCCATGTTATCCACTTTTGAGTTTTCTTCCACCTCTGCTATCGCAGACTCCTGGGGTATTGCTATTTTGTTCCTCTTTGTAGCTTTGTAGCTGCATACACATGGTTAACCGTGGATGATGCTGGCATGAGTTGCTAGCCACTGGCAGCTTTTGCAGTGTCTAATCCCTTAGTCAGCTGCCACAGGCCCTTCCCCTGTTGTGAGCTCCCCTTTTCACAACAGTCACTAGTTCACCTAAATACATAAATAAGTATTTTTTTGACTAAAATGATTTTTTTTGCCTAAATCACCTCCTTACCATGCTGTTCACCTTTGGTAAAATCACCTGTTAGTTGAACATATCATTTAATCCAACCCTGTAATAAAATGGCCTATATCAAGAGTGAATTGTAATCGACATAAATAATATTCAAATAAAAAACCTGAAAAAAATGACCATTATTTTAGGAAGGTGACAATATAATACAGGATGAGATGTTAAATCCAGTATCTAACAATTGGTTTACACATAGAGACCAACTTGACTGACAAATTATGAGCTCAGTCAAGGGTCATCAGGCATGCACCTCCCTTAATGGGTACTTCCACACAGGCCGCCCCGGTAAACTTGCACAAATATTTGATGCTCAGTTCCAGCAGTTTGCTTAATCTCACTGACCACAGCCTATAATGCACAACCGATATCTCCAACTAGACACCGCCTGCTTAAACAAAATCTCTTTTCCCCCATTTCATCTGAGCCCTGAACCACATCCATTTACTAGCTCATTCAGCTACTTCCAATAGCTCTTAAACAACTGCCCTACTCAACTTCTGATTCCCAACCCTAAAAGTAAAGAAGCATGCATGTCATTCTGTGGGAGGAAAACCCACTGTAACACAGGGGGAACATCACACAGACAAACTTCACACACAAATTTCCTGGGTTGCGTTACCTGGGGATCTACCCTGGGTCCTCTTTGCTGTGAGACAACTACTCTATGCACGGTGCCACCATGCAGCCTGTATAGAATATTCAGTATACTATATACAATGTTAGTTTACCTACAATATAGATTATTCTCATTATTTACTTAATTAACAATTATTTAACTTTACTATATAAATTTAAGTGGACATACATACCATGGCTAAACTACACTATCCACCTCTTTCATGGGAATTAAGGAAACCAATAATTGTCCTATAAATTGCAAATAACCATAAACAAAGCCCCCTAATGGAATACCGTAACATTTCCCTGACCCAAGAGAACAGTACCCCAACTAAAAACAATATGTAGAGATGAGTCTAAAGAATAAATAAGAATAAATTACTCTTACAGTGCCCACATACCACATCATTGCTCCATATAAACAAGCATTTTATAGCATACTATAGCATAAGCATACTATTTGCGTTTTAATAAAAAAAAACAATCTAATATAAAAATCATAAATATGACATTAATATAGCTATTATTGTGCTGAAATTGCAATTAAACTCATAGTATTATTAACAGATTAATTAATATGACATCCATTATGAAAAGTTTTAAATATGATGTGCTTCTTCTCTATTTTTGCCCATTTGCATTTTTGAACTATTGTCTTCTTTTTTAGATGCAAACATGGGCCAAGACACAGGTGTTGCAAGCACTACCAGGACAACTGTATATCATACTGCGTCAAAGTAAGGTTCTTTGTGCTTTCTGAGCTCTCCTTCTACAAGTGGGTTTGTCTTTTTTTGTAGAAGGTTGTAGAAGCACTGCTGTGGATTAGCAGATCATTTGCACATGGTTAGAATGTAAATTATATCACACTAAATATTAACTACATATTACAGCATGATTATTTAAAATTTGACCATAAAGCTCATGTGTGCATACTTAACTTCCCTTACAAGATTTAGTCCAGTTTTTGCAGTGAGGAGAGTTAAATCTGAGCCATAGTCAGTTTATACAAGAATTTTTACACTAAAGGAGAGTGGATATTTTTTTAATCACTCTTGTATAATAAACTGGGGGAGGGATTTCCATTCATTAGCTAAAGCATTAGATAGGCCAGAATCTGTTGTTGGGTGATAAGACCTGTCACACAGCTAGCTTTTTTTAATCATCCCAAAGGTGTTTAATACACTTGATCAGAGCGCTCTGTAGACTAGTTCACTTTATAATTACTCAAACCTTCGCTTAACCTTGTTTTTAATCAACCTCACTTCATGCACAGGGACATTGTTTTGCTGCAACATGTTTGGTTTCTATATAGTTATAGTAAAAGGCAAATTGTATACAGACATCTGATACATAGTTTAGCGCCGAACATTTGGCAAGGCCATGAGTGTGACAGTGACTGAACAATTATAAAAATTACTGTTAATTAAACATTGTAACAAATATAATTGTAATATTTTAATATGTATTTAAATAACATTTTTTGCTTTAGAAAAGCATACGATGTATGTTAAAATTATATTATTATTATTATAATCTTATACTCGCCTAGTCCTAGTGAGTACAGTAGAGGTCAGCACAATTACAGGTTTAAAGTGTTAACCAAAATCTTCCAGCTAGAATCATAATCTGATAAAGTTGCTCTTGTTTGTGTCTGGAGGGATTCATACGCATGTTTAGTGTGGGTTACCTCATCCAGTGCTGTTTGAAGATACCATCAGCAATTAGGCATGTTTTCACTAAGCCTTCTCGTCTCCTATCGCTGCTCTACAATAAGGAGAATTTCCAGCTAGGAGCTTTTCTCGGTTCCTTTGTCAGCATTTACAAGGTAAATATCTGCTTCTAAATGGTGTAGGGTGAAGGGTGTACCTCTAATTCATCAGCTACAATTCTGTTGTTTTTAATCTTAAAATTATTCATTTATATTGTTTTTTCCCCTTTTTTGAAGGGAACCAGCTGTCTTCTTAGATGGCTGCGCAACCTTGACGATGAGCTCCATGCACTTATAGCAGGTACTATACTTCATGTGTTTTCAATGTATTCATTATTTTATGCTGTTGAGGTTCTCATCTACAGTTCTGTTGTTTCAGGTTTTCTTGCTGGCATTTCCATGTTCTTCTATAAGAGCACCACTATTTCAATGTATCTCTTTTCCAAGCTTGTGGAGGTGATTTAAATGATATATTATTACATTCTATTTATACAGGAGATATTTGTGGTACATCATAGGAGCTGTGATATGTGTTTTAAATCTCTGTGTTTCTGAATATGGTGTTTTTTTATCATCTTCTGTAGACCATGTACTTCAAAGGCATTGAGGCAGGACACTTCCCCTACTTTCCTAATTCCGACACAGTAATCTATGCCATTTCTACTGCCATCTGCTTCCAGGCTGTGAGTTCTCACATTTGCATTTAAGGGTCATTCAGGACTCTCAATAATTTAATGGAAAATAATCACTCAAACAAGTTACAGATTATATTGCTATAAAATTCTGACCATTATGTGTGTATGTTGTAGACTTTAAATACCCTTCATATGTCCAATATATATGGACACCTGAGCAATCACCAATGTTTTTTCTAAACATACTGAAACACATTCCAAAAAAAGTGAAATCAGATCACCACCACAGAAGCATTGTGGATAATTGTAGAGCAGCAACTTGTGAAACTTCAGCATGTGGCGGTAAAGGTCTCGGGACCAAACATGGTTTTTTAAGGTCGCAAAAGTATATTTGTTTCCAATTACATAATATATATACAGGGGTTAGACAATGAAACTGAAACCCAGTGTAGGGCCTCCTTTTGCGGCCAATACAGTGAGCAAAACTGTGCTCTTACCCTGCTAATTGAACCTTCACACTCTGCTCTTACTGATGCAATGTGCAATTAATGAA
>JAOUQT010000007.1:6039066-6054278 GCA_025769995.1 Xyliphius kryptos | reverse complement strand
TGCTTGCGAATAATATTACCCAGAGGTAGCATATATATAGAAAATAGTAACGGGCCTAAGACAGAACCTTGTGGGACTCCAAACTTTACCCTACTGCTTATAGAATAGTGGTCATTTACATATACAAATTGATAACGGTCAGTCAAATAAGACCTAACCATGACAGGGCTGTTTCTTTAATTCCATCCATTTTCTAGCCTATGAAGAAGAATAGCGTATCATATCCATCCAATGCCACAAGATATTGGCTGTGTCCCTGTCTATGGCTAAAGTTTGTAAGCTCACTGATTGTGTAGGTGGCCTCACCCTTAACCTCCACTGATCTGAGCGAATGCTTTTCCCCACTTTGGTCATCCAGGGGCTCCTTCTTTGCTGGTTTGAGCTGGCTTGCATAAAATGTGCGATTTATAAAATGTGCGAATGTGCGACATTGTTAACTTGTTTTACTATGCAATATGGTCAGAGGTTTTTAGGGTTAAGTTTCCTGGTACCAAATACATGGCTGAAGTCTGTTTATCTATCCAGACTTTGTCTCCAGGCCATTATATAAGGGTCCCGCCTCTGTGCCAATCTGTCTAAGGTGTGCCAAGTTCCAGGGTGTCCGACTCCAGGCGTTTTCCTGTAATTCACTGATCTGACAGGCAGTGGGAACATACAAAGAGCCAAGGAACATTGGCTGAGGCCTCAGGATCACTGACGAACACTCATGAGTTAATGTGATGGTTAATGATGGTTGATGCCAAATATGCCTCCTGCTAAAGTGCCCAAAAAATATCATTTTCAACTTCAATGTCTGTCCTTTGTCAGCCTTCCCATAAGAGATCAATCTGTTCTAGCTGCAAAACATGGACCATATGTGCATTAAGCTCATATGTGTAGTATATATATAGTTTCATTGAGGTAAAATATCTTATATAGTTAGCATATGGAAAATGGTCTGCCATCAAGGAGGCTCCAATTTAATCACTGCCTAATGTCTAGTAATTTGAACTGTAAAGTACCTACTGCCTTGATCTATCCTTTAAGGAATCGTGCTGACCATCCAATCCGTGATGCTGGGAATTCGCAGAATCCATTTAGTCTCTTACTAGGTTTTTGATGGTATGCTACTCTAGCTGGCATAATTTATCATGTATTATGTTATTCTTTGTAACATGCACTGTGTTAACTATACACAAACTGGGTTTCCAGAAAGTTGTCTCAGGCCCTATTGCAGGTATCACTTTCATGTAGGTAGTTATATAATGTTTGAGCATCTCTCCAGATCTATTGATTTCTGTAGATTAGAGTAATTATTCAGATAGTAGAAGTATTTACAGTGGTGATTGAAAGTTTGTGAAAACTTTTGAACTTTCTATATTTCTAAATATGACCTAAAACATCATCAACACACAAGTCCTAAAAGATTCTTACACAAGTCCTAGAAGTAGATAAAGAGAACCCAGTTAATCAAATGAGACAAAAATATTATTCTTAGTCATTTATTTACTGAGGTAAACTCTCCAATATTAAATATTTTTGAGTGGAAAAAAATCACACTGGGTCATCGCTAGCTCTTGGGGCGAGGGCAGGAATAACCATAGACAGTCACTGGCCACTTTAGCAAGTCCATCCAAAAGGTCCTCTATTGGATTGTAATTTTGTAACTGTGGAATCCATTAGAATACACAGTGCATTATCCTGCTGAAAGTAGCCAAGGTCTGGATATGGACAGCAACAATACTCAAGTCAAGTCAAGTCAGCTTTATTTATATAGCACATTTAAAAGACAGCTAGTGTCAACCAAAGTACTGCACAAGAAAATTTAAAAATTTTCTTGTAAAATGTAAAAATTTTCTTGTAACGTAAAATGTAACGTAAATGTAAACTTTACTTATAGCCAGTGTAGTGATGCAAATACAGGTGTAATACTCTCCGGTTTCTTTGTACCAGTAAGAAGCCTTCAGCTGCTTTTTGAACCAGCTAAACACATTTCAAGCCAGACTGACAGATTCCCAGGTACTGCGAGTTGCAGTAATCAATACGAGAGGTGACAAATGTATTAAGGTTTGAAGAGACAGAATGCTTTTAATTTTGGCTATGCTTCTCAATTGATAAAAATTACTTTTCACATGGCTGCTTATCTCTTTCTCAAATGTGAGAGTAGAGCAAAAAATAATGGCGAGATTTTTCACATGGTTATGTATTTTGGATCTTAGCGGCCCCATTTCATTAGCTATGTTTTTGCCTGCTCAGGATTTCCAAAAATAATAAAGTCTGATTTGAACTCATTTATTTTAAGAAAATTCTCAGACATCCAGTTTTATGTCTCGCAAGCAGTCCAGTAGATTACGTCCAGTAGATTACGTTTCACTAGGTTTAAATTCAATTCAATTCAATTTTATTTATAAAGCGCTTTTAACAATAAGCATTGTCCCAAAGCAGCTTTAAGTGAAAGGTAGAACTGCGTATCATCGGCCTAGCAGTGATAAGAGACATGGCACTTTTGAAAAATGGACCCAAGGGGCAGCATATATGAAGAAAACAAAACAAGTCCCAGATGTGACTGTTGAAATTGAGACGTATCTAACCAGGCAACGTTTTTTCAATATGCTATTTCCCAATTTTGACGTGCCCGTGTGACGTCGCAGTTTCGTATTCTTAGCTGACAGGAGAGGCACCCGGTTGTGGTCTACTGATGCTGTAGCCCACCATCCCATGTATTCTTCATTCCTTGTTTGCAACAAATAATTGAGTTACTGTTACCTTACTATCATACAGTCTGCCCATTTGCCATTGACATCTCACATCAACAAGGCATTTTTATACTTACAACTGCTGCTCACTGTAAACCCTTTTCTGTAAACCCAATAGATGGTTCTGAGTGAAAATACATACAGAATAGTATTTATATGTCATAATCTTTTTCCATCACTTTTTACTTATTTTATAAAGGCACACTTATATAAGGTACCTTTTTAACCAAGAATAACCTGGTTATTACAGGCATGAGTGGGCAGTGATAAATTACATTTCCATTTTTATCCTTGACACTTGATCTATTGATACTTCCACACAGTTTGTAGTGGGATAAATTCTTAGATACTACTGGAATGACCAACCAAAAGAATGCATGTTAAAACAGTAATAAGTGTGTGGATGTTGCAGGAGCTGCAACCTTCACAGAAAGTTCTTTTATACTTCAGTGCTCAGCAGTTGTCATGGTGATACCAAAAGACTTGGGTTGAATATGAGTAATATGCTAAAATGCACTGCAACTCCACCAATGTTCCATGCTATACTCCCACTATTAACAGGAACTCTCATTTTTATTCCTCACAAGAATGTTTCTGCTTATAGAAACATCTGCATATTCCATGCACAAAGAGCAAACTGAAGAATATGTACAGTAATGCAAAGGATTAGTCACTATAGACCAGTAGCATTGTAAGACAAAGCGGATACAACTTTTCCCAGAACAGTTTTATTCTATTTAAGGTCCAAAATTCATAGGATTCCTGCAATATAAATAATCATTATACGTCTAAATTGATAATACTTAAATTTAAAAGTAAACACGTAATTCATTGAGTTCGTAATTATGTCATTCCTGCTATCTTCTTCTTCTTTCAGCCTCTTTCTCTATCAGGGGTTGGAACAGCGTGTCAATCATTGAATTAACACCTGACATCATTCTGTAACAGATATTACCACATGGTCTCAGGAACACTTCAGAAAATTAATGTCAGTGAAAACAGTTCATCACTCCATCTGAAAGTGCAAGTTAAATCTCTAACATGCAAAGCAAAAGCTCATCTGTGAGTGCACATTTTGAATTGTGTTTGTAAATCATTGACATTGTGTCCTCTAGGCCAAAGTGGAAAAGGACTGTTCGGACCTTTATCATCACAAAGTTCAAAAGTGTGCATCTCTGTTGATATGGGGATGCGTTTGTGCCCCTGGCATGTTTAACTTGCACATCTGGAAATGTACCATTACAATTAAAAGGTACATACAGGTTTTGTAGCAACATGTGCTGCCATCTAAGCAACAAATGTTTTAGTGACATCCCTGCTAATGTCAGTAAGACAATGCCAAGCCACATTCTGCACGTGTTACAACAGCATGGCTTCGTAGTAAAAGAGTGTGGGTACTAGACTGGCCTGCCTGCAGTCCAGTCCTGTCCTGAAAATGTGTGGCCTATTATGAATAGCAAAATATGACAACTTTTACATCAAGCAAGAATGGGAAAGAATTACACATACAAAGCTTCAGTTTCCAAATGCATATTAAGTGAAGGAAAGGTGATACAGTGGTAAATAAGCCCCTATCCCAACTCCTTTGAAACATGTTGCAGGCATCAAATAAAAAATAAGTGAATATTTGGGGAAAAAACAATACATTTTATTTATTTGAACATGTAATATCTTGTCTTTGCAGTGTATTCAAATTTAATATGTGTTGAAATGGATTTTCAAATCATCATATTTTGCTTTTATATATGTTTTATTCAACGTCCAAACTTCAAAGGTATTAGGGTTGTACTACTATAAAGAGAAAGTGCAAAGGGTTTGCTCCCAGCAGGCAGTGGAACAGAAAGGAACTTGGATCAGTGAAAATATTTAAAGATGTGAAAAATAGTGTGTGCTGAAGAAGGGTTTCATAGGAGATTTATATACTGGCAATGAGTCAGAAAGTGAATCACTGAGGACTGTGAAGAAAGACGAAGAAAAAAATAAGATGGCATAAATACAGAAAATAGATGGAAAGCGCTATAGAGAAAGACAAAGCCGGTGTGTGTTTCTCATTTTATATACCAAAAAGTTATCTGAAAATGTTATGTATGCTCTTACAGCATTGACACACAGACTTTTAATTCAAAATGAGCATCTATCTTCTTATCATAAAATAATATACACTAATATATTTATATTAAACCCACATGAAAACAAATTATAACAAAAATCAAAACATTTTTTTTTCAGATATATTGTGTTTTAAAATACGTGTTGTGTTGTACAAAAATAACAGCCATATTACATTGTACCAATTTACAAACCCGATTCCAAAAAAAGTTGGGACAAAATACTAACTGTAAATAAAAACAGAATGCAATAGTTTACAAAATCGATATTGTATTCACAATAGAAAATAGACAACAAATCAAATGTCAAATACTGTCTCATTTGAAATTTTGTGACAGCAACACATCTCAAAAAAGTTGGGACAGGGCAATAAGAGGCTGGAAAAGTTGAAGGTACAAAAAAGGAACATTAACATTACTGGGTATAAAAAGAGCATCTTGGATTGTTAGTGGATTTCAGAAGTAATGATAGAAAGAGGATCACCAATCCCATTTATTCTGCACTGACAAATAGTGGAGTGATATCAGAAAGGTGTTAGACTGTAAAATTGCCAAGAGTTTAAACATATCATCAAAAAATCAATGAATCTGAAAGAATTTCTGTGCGTGAGGGTCAAGGGCATACTTTTCTCCCAACTTTTTTGGAATGAGGTTTGTACAATGAGCCTATGAGTTTTGTATAAAATAAAGAAAATGGTTTGATTAAGAGGTATTTTAGGCCGTCGAACACTAAAGGCATTCCTGGCTGTTGTGAACTGCTGTGCCTCTGTTACGTTCCATTCATTAAACACAAGCACAAAGGAGTTTGACCATGGCTTTGTCATTGAAAAGAAAAAAAAACTGGTGTCTGATAAGAACATACACCCTTTCAAGAATTTATGCATAGAAGACCTGAACTTTTCATAGCACTATATCCAGTGAACAGGTGTCATCTGATAGTCCATCCACATTCAAAGAGCAGTTCCCCAGTGTTCACACTGACAATAGCAAATAAGAGTTTTAAAAAGGGTTGGCTTAGTGGTGACTCATTTATGCTGACACATTTTATATATATATATATATATATATATATATATATATATAGTCATCATATATATAGAGAGAAGGACTAAGTAACCTACCTGCATCGATTCACCCCAGACTGCTCAATGTTCAAATTCCCCAGAGAGTGTTTATTTACTGTATACAAGCTAAATACATGATAATATAATTTATGTTGGCTCTGTGTTGCATAAGTGGCACTCGTGATGAAGTTTTTAAAATAATGTAGTCTTCAGTAAACATTAATCCATTCGTTCATTTACTATACCCGCTTAATCCTAGTCTTAGGGTCACGGGGACGCCGGTGCTCACCCGGCAACTCTGGGCTCGAAGGCGAGAACAACCTTAGACAGGACGCGATTATATCATAGGGTGCATACACACACTAACGGGCAATTTAAAGACACCAATTAACATTATCATGCATATCTTTTGAATGCGGGAAGAAACCGGAGAACCCAGAGAAAACCCGCGTGAACACGGGGAAAACATGCAAACTCCACCTAGAAATGTCCTATGTGTCTTCAGTAAACATTTTAAACATATTTAGCAGCGTAATTACGTTATACTTACACTAGATGGCGCGACGGTGCTATTCTGCAAAAACAATCACGTGATTCAGAATCAGGTGATTGTTTTTCTTCCGCAGTTGACTCCAATAGCATTAGCATTTGATTCGGCTTATTTGTACAAATTTCATTACGTTTCCCTTTAAATAAATATTATCTGTGATTCCTCTCATGGAAGCTACATTAGAACAACATCTTGACGATACGTAAGCGCGCATTTCACCTGTACAATCGTGGTGTTGTCTTGGTTATGCCTATGCTAGTCATTAAGTTGCTTGAGTGTTTTGTTTATAGATTATATATTGTATTTTTTATTCTTATCTTTACCAGAATGAAAAATCCTGGGATTGTTGGAGTTTTGTGTACAGATGCCCAAGGACATAATCTTGGATGTAAGTAGTTATTACGAATATTATACTAAAATTGGGTGACGTCACAGCAATGACGTAGAAACCCAGCGTACAGGAAAATGCTCATTATTAAGAGAGCAAACATAGTCAGACTCGCACAACTCATGCACACACCCCTTAACCCCGTTAATTCCCCTAAGATACACAGTCACATTGAACACAAAATGACCTACACTAACATTAAGCTACACATTCACACTGAAGACATAAAATGACCTACACTAACATTAAACCAATCACAGACATAAAACACTCATTCAACTAATTATAAACATTAAACACATAAACCTTAAACAGTAAGTACAGTCCCGCTTGTTGCCTTTTGGCAACTACAGACACGCCCCATTCCAATCCGTGACAAACGTCCCAGCAGACTGGCACGCGAGGAGCACAACAGGCAGATATTTGTCCCAATCACACTGGTTCTCTGCTGTTACAACGCCGAGCTGTGTAGTCAGTGTGTGGTTAAAATGTTCCACTAGTCCGTCACTCTGTGGGTAAAGTAGAGTAGTCCGGTCTTGTGTATCCCCAGCCTGAAGCAAACCTCCTTCATCACCTCGGACTCGGAAATTCCACCCCTGGTCGCTGTGTAGCTCCTCCGGCGCCCCAAAATGGCAGAAGTACTCCATACCATGCATGGCCCTTAACACCGCTATCGTTCAAGCACGCGGAACAACAGTCTTTCCCGTCGTTGGACTTTCCCCAGCCCGGCACAATATTCCATCTCTTAGCTGCAAACTGTCTGCAAACCCAGTGGGAACGCAGTTTTTTTGCAACCGGCCCATGTCGGAGTACATCAGTTCATTCCGGGAACTCACGCTGAAATTAAACCGCAAAGTCCCCATGCCAGTTCGTGATCAGCCCGTTGTGCTAGTCTTAACTCCACGTTTGAGGTAAAATCTAGCCCTGGGTCAGCATTACCTTCAACCGTCATTGTGGCACACAGGCTAATATCCACACTCCGCTTTTTAGCACGCACACAATACCAGCAGGTTAAATCTTCACATGGGCGGCGGGACAGCGCGTCAGCATTCTCGTGCTGCTTCCCTGCTCGGTGTTTGATTTAAAATCATACTCCTGTAAAATGGAAATCCACCATTCTAACAGTCCCTCTGGCTCCTGGAAACACATCAGTCAGGTGAGCGAAGCGTGATATGTCCGCAACAAAAACGATAATCTATGCAGGTATGACCGGAAATGTCTCATCTTGCAACAACAACCAATAATTCCCTTTACATCACACAGTAATTCTGCTCTGCTTTGTTTAAACGCTGGCTGTAATTATACAGTAACATATCGAGCTTTATCTTGCACCTAGGATAGTATAGCTCCAAGACCGTGATTGCTGGTGTCGGTGTTGATGATGAGGTCAGGTTTCCCCCTGCTTCGGGTATGCCAGGATCAGTGCGCTGCACACCCGCTGAATGTCTGCTCAGCTCCCGCCAGTGGAACTTTACGCCACTATCAGTGAGTTGGTGAAGTTGTGCTGCGATGTCTGGCAAGCCCCTCTCGAAGCAGCGATAGTACGAAGCCAGTCTCAGGAAACTAATTTTGCGGTGTTGGCCAGTTACGCACAGCTTCAGTATTTTTCGGGTCTGTTTCAATTCCCAAACCACTAATCACATGTTTAAGGAAATTTACTCGCTTCTGCATGAGCAAACATTTCTTGGATTGTTTTACTGTGGGGTTTCAGCATAAGGTAACGGTTAGTAACACTTTGTCAGCTGTATACTATATATATTTATGCTTAGGTATACTCTGTTCAGTTTTTGCAGGAGTGTTAGTATTATAGTAATTTTTGTGTCTTGGTGTTTTGTGTTTCGGCAGGTCGAGGCTCGCTTTCTGATGAGCATGGTGGAGTTGTGTCAGTTTTGGCTAAACAGGCTGCCTCTCTAACAAAAGATCCAACAGATACTCCTACTGTGTGTCTTGAATCAGATTCAGGGTGAGATAATAAATATTTTTTTCCACATACACTCAAAATGTAGCTTATTTACTGACTTGGGGGTTTTTCACACACTATAGGCAAACATTAGCACTAGAATGGCTTATACGTAAAATTGTAAACATAGCTCTGTCATAGGATGCCATATCTGGACTCTCAATAGTTTATGGCTATGTTGATGATTGATGTCTAATTGAGCTAAATTCGAGCTGAATATTCAACCATTTGTGTTCCATTATTGCATACACTGTCATTGCTTAGTGATCATTGGATGTACGGATGCGTCAGGTTTCTACTGTCTTGTTTCTTGTACCAGTCTGGCCTTTGATAATCCAGTCCACATCGTGATCTTGTCCTTCCATGTTATCCTCGGCCTTGCACGTGCACTGACTTGTCATTACACAATGCTGTAATGAGGGTGCTTCATCACATGACGGTATTAACATAACTTGCAGGATTTGATGTGGTTCAGTAACTTTTTGCCCATCCTGTAGACTTGTGTTGGCAATCCTCAATTGGCCATCCTCAAAAATGTCCAGAGGCTCTTCTTCTGAGAAGCCTGAATATTTCATTATTCATCATTTTTCAGTGGCTTCAATGTATAGCTACTGTTGTAGCTTGGTGTTGGTGCTAATTCGATATCTTTGTTAATTTGACCATCACTGCCATGCCCATTGCCATTCTTGACTTCATTTCACCAACTCAATTTGCATAATTTATTACTCTGCCCACTTATGTTTAAAATTTGTTTTAGTTTTGTAGTTAACACATTTGTAGTTAATTTTGGACCTTACACTAAAAATACTAACATTTAATACGGTTCCAATGAAGTTGAGATATTGCACGAAACAAATAGAACCAGAATATTATGATTCGTGAATCCTTTTTAAATCATATTAATTTTATTACACCTCAAATACAAGATATATTAAGTTTCCAAATATTCATTCTTTTTAAATTCAATACCTGTAGCACAACAGCAGCAATAAAATAAACGGCAACAACTTTTTCTGCGACATCCGTAATTATTTCAGCAAGACAATGCCAAGCCACATTCTGCACTTGTATTAGAGCATGGCTTAGTAGTAAAAGAGTACAGATACTAGACTAGCCTGCCTGCAGTCCAGACCTGTCTCCCATTGAAAAAATGTGACATATTATGAAGTGGAAATCCCAAACTGTTGAGCAACTAAAGTTGTACATCAGGTACCCATGGGAAATAAAATTCTACCTCCAAAGCTTCACCATTTAATGTCCTCAGTTCCAAAATGCGTGCGTTGAGTTTTGTTAAAAGGAAAGGAAAGGGAACACAGTGGTAAACATGCCCCCATTCTTTTTTTTGGAATGTTGCAGGCATCAAATTCAAAATGAGTGAATATTGGCAAAAAATAATAAAGTGTATCCGTTTAAACAATAAATATGTTGTCGTTATACTTTATTCAATTGAAAGTGGGTTGAAAAGGATTTGTAAATCACTGCTTTCTGTTTTTATCTTCAACTTCAACCCAATTCAGTTGATTGGACCTGATTTGTTATGGCACAGACCTGCCTTTAGGCCCAATAGTTAGTGCATTTTGAAGAAGAAACCAAGACATGAAGCCCAAGGAATTGTTTGTAGATCTCAGAGACAGGTTTGTATCAAGCACAGATCTCGGGAAGAAAATGTGTGTAGCATTGAAGGTCGTAGTACACTGCCCTCCATCATCTGTAAATGGTAGAAGTTTAGCACCACCAGGATGCTTCCTATAGCTGGCCACCCAATCAGTCTGATTGATCAGATAAAGGAGATGACCAAGAACCCGGTGGTCACACTTTCATAACTCTAGCAATGCTTTATGGAGAAAGGACGACAACCAGCAGCACCAGTTTTCGCAGCACTTGACCAGTCAAACCTGTATGGTAACATGGGCATGGAAGATAATCCTCAGTAAAAGGCACAAGACCTGCCTGGAATTTATCAAAAGGCCCTGAGGCACCCTCAGACAAGATAAAATGTTTGGCATTGCTCATCACCTAGCACCAACCATGCTTTACATACTGTGAATAATGATGGTGGCAGCATCATGCTGTGGGGCTGTTTAATGGCAACAGGAGCTGGAAGACTAATCAGGGTCGAAGGTTGACAGCACCGATTTAAATTCAAACAGTTACTTCCTCTCACACAAAAACTGGTATAGTAATTTAAACACGTGTGGTAAAAGAATTGAAACACATTCCAATGCACAAACACAGAGGTGGGGCAAACACACATCAGGTGTACATAACCTCCAGTGTTCGTTCTACATGAATCACAAGGTTCTTTCTATTCTTCAGGAAATGCATATTTGTGAATATAGTTTGTTTTTGTATATGTACAAAGTTTAGGTGTGTGTGTGTGTGTGTTGTCAGAATGAGCCACTCTAATATATTGTTACGTCAGTCCCTCCTGTTTATATGCACCTGTTTGTAAAATAGGAAAGTCTTCGCCTATTTACAGTACACACACCAAATAAACTTGTCTTTAGATTTAACTTATCACAAAAGCCAATAGACCATATGAGAAAGAACCCCTTGGTGATCGTTGTGAAGACAAAAAGGAAAATTATTTGGATTGAGCTGAAAATATCTGAGTTATGACAGGTTTACCACATATGATAATGTAGGAACATCAATTCTCAAATTTCCAGGGAATTAACATTGAGCTCTATGGAGCCTTTTCTATTGCCTGATCTCATAACTCATAAAAAAAGAAACATTTAAGATTTTCAGAAAGGACGAGTATGTTAAAATATAAATGATGTTTCTAGATGAATGTATAAGGATTTGACACAAGATTGAACAGCGAAAAAATAATTAAATCGATAAATCACTCTACGCTAGAGTGAAGATTGCATTGCCCACTGTAGCTGAATGTGTGGAGTTTAAAATAGTCCCCGTTCATGCTTATGGGAAATGAAAAATCCTTACATAGCACTGGTTTTGCCATGATGATCTACGAAATTGTTCTTAAATGGAGTCTGTAAGTTAAGCCGTTCAGGCTGTAGTATATTGATTGTGTAAATGTGCTTATGAAGATAACCAGAGAGTATTGACAATATAGTGCTTTTTAAGCAATATATCAGAAAATAACATGAAATATCTTGTATAATACTGTGTGAAATTAGTCAGAATAGGTGCATCGCAGTTGTATTTTCCATTACTGTCCCTAATGATTCTTATTTGGCATTGTACATAAATAGTATTTTCCTGTGGTTTAAAAAAATTAACATAACGTCCATGAATATCATCACACATTAGATTCTTCAATATTCTTAGTTAAGTAATATTGTATTTTAGTCTTTTTAGATTTTAACTGACGCTGTGTATCGTCGATATCTGTTGCTAACGGTCAACTGCAGCCTGCATAGCTTAGTTGGTAGAGCGTCTGCATCTGGAAAAAGGCAATTCGTGAAAAAAGAGCATTAGTAGCTGGGTTTTAGCTCCCCAGGGCTACAACAGCTGACAATAGATTGGAATGCTCAGCCAGCTTATCCCTGTACCTTGGAGCAAATCTATGCAGCCAAAGGTTGGACCCCTTTTGCCTTTAGAACTGTCATAATTCTTAATGGCATACTTTTAACAGAGACAGTATTCTGAATTCCTTCGTTGTAACGTGGTTCTTGGATTTAGTGTTGTCTTTCTATCATCTCGAACCAGTCTGTCCAATTTCTTCCGTCCTCTCACATCAGCATGGCATTTTCATCCACACAACTGCTGCTCACTGGATATTTTCTCTTGTTTTGATCATTCTCTGTAAACCTTAGAGATAGTTGTGTATGAAAATCCCAGCAAATCAGCAGTTTCTGAAATACCCAGACCAGCCTGTCTGGCACCAACAACCATGCCACATTCAAAATCACTTAAATTACTATTCTTCGCCATTCTGATTCATGGTTTGCACTTCAGGTTGTCTTGACCACCTCTACATGCATTGAGTTACGGCCATGTGATTGGCTGATTCGATATGTGTTAACAAGCAATTGAACCGGTGTACCTAATAATACTGTAATCTTCAAGTAATACTTTCTCACCTTGTAATAGCTCACATGATTGCTGATTAACCTCTGTAATGTAATTATTGCGCCAATGAAGTTATGTGCTTTTAAATCATGTACATCTGTTTTGCAGGAATGTTCTGGTGAGGACACACGGGACCATCACAATAGCCGTGCACAAGATGGTGTCATAAATTTTTTGAATGCATGCTCCTTCATTATAGATCTCAAAGTAGTTGCAAATGTACAGAAACTTGGCTGATGCACATTACCACTCTGCTTTGGATTACTAAGACACGTGCATATCTGATAACTGTTATATCTTGTGCTTTGCTTAAAATGGCATGTTTTGCAGAATTCCTGAGTACCTGAGTCAACCAAGTTCTGCTTTGATTTTCCTTTTACGACTAGATGCCTGTGCTTGACATTTCATAAAATGTCATAAAATGTTGCCAGTAAATTATTGAATAAATAAGTTTATGACGTTTATGATGTCATTAAGTACTTTACAATGTAATACATGTATCTATCAAACAGAATAGTCACAACATTTGTAACACTATATATAGGATGTATTGTGCACGCTGCTGGAAAAAGCCAGGAGAATAAGTAACTGGTATTTAGCTTCCGGCCTGCAACAGATGAGTTTTGGATGCTAAGTCAGTTTATTTCTATCCCATGAGCACAAGTAATAACTGCGTAAGATGTATACTGTATAATGACTGAAGTTTCTAATAAATTAGTTTTAGTTATGTATTGCATATACTGTATGTTCTATACTTTCCATTTACAATCCCAATTCCAATAAAGTTGGGATGTTGAATTCAACATAAAAACAGAATATGAGAATATAAGTTGGGACAGGGTCATGTTTACCACCTTTCCATTTTAACAACACTCAATAGCATTTGGGAACTCAGGACACTAATTCTTGAAGCTTAGTTGGTGAAATTATTTTTTTTTATTCTAGCTTGATGTATAACTTAAGTTGCTCAACAGACCGGGTTCTCTATTGTCATATTTTGCCGTGTTCCCTCGCTTCTTTGTGGTTCAATTATTGCGGACTCGCTTTTTCACAGGATTTTAAAAATTAATGTAAAATATATATTACTGAATTTCCGCTATTTTGTAAAAGATTGCTGAGTACATAGATTTTTTACACAAAATATATCACATGTATAGAAATATATTTAAATTCCATTTACAGTAATATTTACAACCAGAGCATGCCTCTCTGTATCGCAGTCACTGATTGGCTCATTAACCGTAGCAGGCTTTGTGTATGTTCTTTTGCTGTGTGCAGCATCATAATCTCTTCTCTTTTACTTCGCATCGGTATCCAATTGTGGCTCTGGTTTGAGGGGGTTTATGCTAAAATACATATGGTGTCCTTACATTGTGGATTTTTTACCTATCACAGAGGGTCCTGGACCGTAACACCCATGTAAGGGAACACGGTACATAATTTGTCACACATTTTTAATGAGAGACAGGTTTGGACTTCAAGCAGGTCAGTCCAGTACCTTAACTCTTACTATGAAGCTACAGTGTTGTAACACGTGCCGAATGTGGCTTGGCATTGTTTTGCTGAAATAATTAGGGATGTCCCTGAAAAAAGACATTGCTTTGATGGCAGAATATGTTGTTCCAAAACCTGCATGTACCTTGCAGCATTAATGGTGCCTTCACATATGTGCAACTTACCCATGCAGTGGGCACTAACTTTGCACTGCTAACCTGAACAGTCTGTTTCCTCTTTGACCCAGGAAACACACTGTCCATGTTTTCCAAAAACAATTTCAAATGTGGGCACTTTCCACTTTGCGTCAGTCCATCTCAGATGAGCTCGGGCCTGGAGAAGCTGGCAGCATTTCCGAGTGATGTTGATATATGGTTTTTGCTTTCATGGTAGAGTTTTTACTTGCACTTGTAGATGGAGTGACAAACTGTGTTCACTGACAGTGGTTTTCTAAAGTGATCCTGGGCCCATGTGGTAATATCAATTACAGAATGATGTCTGTTTGTAATGCAGTTCCACCTGAGGGATTGAAGGTCACTGGCATTCAATGTTGTTTTTTTGTCCTTGCACTGATTTCTCCAGATTCTTTGAATCTTTGATATTATGGACTGTAGATTCCTGCAATTTCACATTGAGAAACTTTGTTCTTAAACAGTTGGACTATTTGGTCACGCAGTTCTTCACAAAGTGATGAAACTCACCCCATAATTGTGACTAACTGAGCCTTTTGGGGACGATCCCTTTATACACAATATGCCTGTTCACCTGTGGAATGTTCCAAACAGGTGTTTTTTGAGCATTCCTCAACTCCCAGTCTTTTCTTGCCCTTATCCCAACTCTTTTGGAACATGTTGCAGGCATAAAATTCAAAA
>JAOUQT010000007.1:5989681-6000472 GCA_025769995.1 Xyliphius kryptos | reverse complement strand
AAGGGGCACCCACTAGCCACCATACCCATGACAAGGACCTAGGAGTCTATGTACAGGCTAATCACTCCAGCCATAAGGACCACTCCTCTAAAAGAAAGAATTAATCAGGTTGAGGAGCTATGGTGTCTTAATATGGGTCCTTCCCCAGCTTACAGGGATTTACAATAACCAGCTATGATTCTGCATCCTGCATACCTCCTTACATGAGGCGGCCAGCACCAGCAGTCAGAACCATGTCCACCAAAAACCACAAGCTACTGCAGTAGTGAACTACACTACTGGAATATGGATATTTATGTAAAAAAAATTACCAATAGTGAAGTTTATAATGACATCAGCTACAATAAGCTTAGCCCTGGATCAGCCTCAAACCAGACTCAGTCTCCATAGCAATTCAAATCTGATGCTCCCACATTAATAACTCTATAACAGCACCACTTCCTTTTGGAATGGTTCCGAAAGATTGTAGCCCCCAATTGCTAAACAGGCAGTAACAAGAAATGTATATCTAAGTAAACTAATAATAATAATAATAATAATAATAATAATAATGTTTTGTAAACAATTAATGCCAGCTTGTCACTAAACCACTTTCTGAGAGTTTAGCTGAATAACTTGCCCCACCAGAACTAAAGCACTGAGACTGGACCTGACTATTCTCAGACACTAAGAGGACCCTCTGTCCATCCTGGCTGCCCCAGCCACAAGCACCCGCACCACTGAAAAGCTTCTTTCACCATGAAGCTTAGCCACCTAAGTGTGTACTCCGATCCTACTTCGGACAGCACATTCTACCTAGCTGCAGGGTACCCATACATCCTTGAGAGTCCCACACATCATATTACTGCAAATCGCCTTGCGTTTGTTTGATGCAGTTCAGAACTAGAACCACCCACAGGACAACATTGGTAAGAAATTTGGTACCAAACTCATGACGATACCAATTCTAGTAAATGAGCTCAGCCCTTGCGTCCTTATCCAATCTAGCTTTAGTGTTTAGATTTACCTTTCATTTTCTTTTTGTGTTGTCATTGTTTTTTTTCGTCTTATAGCAAGTGCTTATGAAAGATACATGTTTTGAGATGTTTTTTTTAAATGTTAAGTGACTAATTACGGACAGAGTTGGGAAGATCGGTCCACCATTTAGCAGTGATGAATGAATAAGAATTAAAATCACGGTGACGTTGAATCACCAGGCAACATTCATCACTAGAGCATAGTAAATGAGAAGAAGTGTATCTTAAAAAGATACCAATCCAGAGATTGTCCTTTAAGCCAGAGTAAGTGCCTTGTACTGAATGCGAGCAGCCACAGTGAGCTAATAGAAAGTAGTGGAATGACAAGTTCTAACCACGAAAATCGCTGCATCAAAGCACTGTTTTGCCATGATAATAAGGTGGGTCCTAGCATGACTGCAAAAAAGTTGCAATCTCTAGCCTCCACTGTCTATGACTTTTGTTACCCCTCTTACAAGTGCCAGCACATGGTGACTGGCTTAGCTTTAACAGTATGTCTTTTTTTTTTTTTTTTTTTTACCTGAGCTCGGTTCTTTTTGGGCTTTGAACAGTTTATTTTTTCCTGACCATACAGGCTGCCTTGCTTAAGGGGTTAAGGCAGCATGCAGCATATTGTCAAATGGGCATCTGCTTTAGATGATACATGTGTGCAGCAAGATGCCCCATTTGCTGGCCAAAGAGTCGCGCGGCTGGCAATGACTGGGTCGGAAAGCACACCCTATTTTACGATTTCTTTCTTTTATATTAAGTAAATGTAAACATAAACATCTTCATGGTAGCACGCCACGTGAGGTGTGGTTTGTAGTGCTGTGTTCGTCGAAGGTATTGTTTGACTCCATGGTATAAAGTATATGCATGAGCTCTAAAGTATTTTTGATCTATATAATTAAAAATGTAAATGTTTGTTTGTTCAAAACCTTGAATCTCAGAAAGTTCTGGTTTCATTGCTTTAAAATTTTTGACACAATGTTGCAATGGAATGCACATTTGATTTTCTATACTTTCATTTTTATTACTTATTTAATGTGTAAATAAGGCGCTTGATGTGTGTCATCTCTTTAGTGACTGCCACAAGTGTAAAGTGGAAGGGAGGACACAAGGCTATTGGCGTCTAGGTACGCACAGGTACGCCATTGACGCACAGGTACAGTGGAGGGGATGACATGGGGTGCTTGATATTTAGCAATTGGTGCATAGGTACAGTGGAGGGGAAGGTGCACGGCATTTGGCATATAGTGAATGTTGCATGGGTAGTGATTGCACACAGGTAGAGTGGAGGGGAAGACGCAGTGCGGCTAACATGAAGCTAATGCTGTTAGGCATGCATGTCAACAGCAATGAGGACATCAGACTAAATGTGTACAATACTGCAGCACCACTTTGCTTAAATATTTTTTTGTCTCGCCTGGTTTTCTTTTTCATGTGGTTAGGTCCGGTTATGAAACACATATTTTAGTGCACAATTGTTATGCAACTATTAAAACAGCACAACATTTACAGTGGGTTTTGTAACACAGCATCCAACCTTAGATCTACTCACAGATCTACTCACTCTTAATATGTGTGTTACAAGCTCTTATTTCCCCTGGGTTTACATATGTGTAAAAGAGTGGTAAACTGTATAGACTGTCTCTGAAGAATAACCAGCTTCTTCTGAAAAGGGACAAAATGGACCTTCATTAAAAAATACATTTGAACCCTACAGGCAGTGGTATAAATTGAATGCCTCATAAAAATTAGACTTAATTATACTTAAATCACCAAACAAAGTAAACAAAAAATCTGAAAAAAGACTGTGTTTATATGACACACAGTATCATTTTTTAGTATTATTTATGGGAAAGTAATAGTAACTAGATATACATGAATACTTGTGTTTTCAGATTAAAAAAATAAGAATGTACTCTATACTATATTAATTATAATTAAGAACTTTTGTGTCATTTGAACATTTAGTTAGTTTAACGTTACCAAACTAATAATGCCTATAAAGCCATTAGAAAGGCGTTAATTAAAATAAGTTAAATAAGGGTTTTGATCAGCAACCACAGCTAAAGCATGATCTAAGACTATCATTGCAGCATTGCTGACATAATTAATTATCACACAGATAACTATACAGATGTACTTGCTAAAGATTTATTAAACTGAATAGAACCAGAATTAGCCAGTTGATTACTACATGAACAGAAATTAATTTGTAATGATCTTAGTAAAGTTAAGTATTACCTACAGCACTGGTGGGGATGGTTGTTGAGGCAATGTGTCACTTTTAAAGTTTGAAGGTTTTAAAATGTCCACCTCTTATAAATTCCTGTTTACTGCATTCTTAATATTAAACACTACTCGCATGATGTGTTCAATGTGTTGGTGTGTTTAATGTGCAACAACCCCTTTTGAAATTAAATCTAATTCACTGTTTAAAACATATATATTGGCAAATTGCTTCAAAGAATAATTTTACTGAAGTAAAATAATGGTTATCAAAACAATCTACTAAAAATGTACTTTATTTGAATATTTGTTTTCTAAATTACTTATTCCAACTAGAGATGTAGGGGTATTGGTACCTCAGTCTCAGTGGGTAAAAGGCACTGAAAATTTGAAAATCCTAAATTGGTAGTCAATTAATGACAGAGCAGACAAAAACCTAGGGCAGACAAAAACCTAGACCAACCAGAACTTCTTAATAACAATCTTAATAACAAAAAACTTTAAACAGGACACATTTTTCTAGTTTTTAAACTATTTGAATAGTAGTCTTTCATAAGTAAATTTAACCTAGCTATATTACACATTTAATTTGATTTCACAGTTTTGATTATTAGTGTCAACTAATGAAACTAATTATTTCATCAGTGTATAGACAAGATCTATTAAGTTAAGTATCTACCATTTATTACAAGCTCATGGAGTTCAAATTAAAACCAGTTGCTTTCCTTGTATAAACTTTTCCTTGTGTTTCAAAAGCCAGCATTATACCAACAAACTAGCAAAAAGTGTTCAAGATCAAGTAAATATGAATATAATAAAAAAAGTAAAGTGGGGATATTAGATTAACTCTTTTTTAAGAATAAAATTAGCTAACTAATTAAACTTTTTACCAGAAATAATAACTTCAGGTATTACAGTCATTTGTCCTTGCAGCTGTTAATGAATTATCTTGCAAGACTAATTGTATTGATTTGCACAACTGTTAAATTCTATAAGTATTTTAATACACATAAAGCATGAGCTACTGTCATTTAAAGGACCAATGAAATAATAATGTGGCTGTTTGATAGTATAAATCATTTATGTTTTAGAATTTTCAGAATATATATTTTACCTACAGAAATTTCTGCCCAGACAAACTGTCATGAAAGTCCATAATCAAACCAAATATGGCCCATTACCTTACCTTCAGTGTGTATGGCTGACACATACGTCCAATTGTATCTTTTGACAATGTCTACCATTGCTCTGGCCTGCTGAGCATCTGAAGGCACCACTCTCATAAAGTACTTATATAGAGACTTATCACTAAGATCCATACTGGTGGCAGAGTAGGCAATTTGGGGGATGTTAAAGAGCTGTAGCAAGTTTTGCACCTGGATGGCCACTGAGCTGGAGCCAGGTCCAATTAGGCCAACTATGGGCTTCTTGCCTTTCATGGGTGTCCCACCACCACTGGCTGAGCACTTGGTCATGCTTTCTTCCTCCTCTGTTGAAACCAAGGTATCACGAATAAACTCTATGCTCTGTTCCAGTGCTACGGCTGAGTGCCAACATGAGTCCCGAATCTCACAACCCAGTGTAATATTGGGAAGAATGTTGAAGTCAGCATTGATGCGGTCAAGGGTGTGCATCATAGCCTCTACACGTTGAATGCCATATTGTTCACGTACTGCACCACATTTTCGCTCGTGGACTTTATCTGCTGGTGGCTGGTGGTGCACTGAGAACAGTGCCCCAATGATAATGTCCCCTGGCATATGGGCCAGGACCCGGCGCTCATTGGCCTGGGCATGCGCCAATCTTGTGAACCCAATATTGATTCCAAGCAGTGCAAATACAAAGTAAAGCAAAATCCCCATCTCCTGATGTGTCCCAGATCAGTCAATGTTGAATGCAAATCGATGTTTCATGATCTCTGCAACACAAAATCACAGAATCAAGGCAATGACTTACGAATCAATTCTTTGGAATACATAATACTTTGCATAGATTCAGTCTGACATACATTGTTGTTACACCTATATTTATACATTAAATCAGCTCAATAAAATTATCACACTAAACCAACAAAAAAGCATTTGACATGTTGATTAAAACGACTTCTTGTTTTTGTCCTATGCCTATTTGGATTATTAAAATCTAAAGGGGTTTTAGAAAATGCAGGATCGAGGTTGTCGCCTGTCCTAAACACTGTAAAGTAATTGTAGTTTTACTATGACGATCTTAAAGCCTTCTGCGCATTTTTGTACGAATTTCCAAAAATATTTTGTACATCAGCATTGCGTTGAAATTACGTTTTATAGTCTGTGAACTTTAGCATCCTGTAACTCTCATATGAGCAGAAAGGTCCGGAGCGGAGGGACTGAGAGCTGTCTGTGGTGCTGAAGTATTCGCATTCTGTTGGAGAGCTCACCTCCATTACATCAGCAGCAAAATCAACAAACCAAATCCGGCAATAAAGGAATTACCTTGTCTGTCGTTCTGTTTCGCGTGAATAAAATGCCGATTACCACTTGCTAAATCAAATATAATTACTGCTAGTCTTAACACTTAAAATAGGACCCACACCAATATTGCTTTCGAACACAGAAATCTTCTTACCTCGTGTTATTCTTTGTCTTTTCGAGCTGTGGGTTTGTCGCTGTAATGTGCACTCACAAAGAGCACGCATTGTCAGAGTCGAGTATCACATGGCATAACAGATCTTATACCAGAGCGCTTTGAGTAAAGTGGGTTTACGCCGAAAATAGATTATGAAATATACAGTGACTCGTCCCTCAAATGTTCTTTACACACGTCCTTAGCAGAGAGGATCAGCAGCGCAGACTGCGCGTAGGAGGTTCGGATGCAGTATTTTGTACGTACTCCCATTTCCTTAGACCGATATAATTCAAGCAGAGAGGGTCTATCTTAACTGTCAAGTTATCCAAAATATAAAGCATTTATCCCAGAGATGTTGTTTCGATGGCTTTTTGTGGTGCTTTTGCTGATAAATGTGAAATCTATACAGTAGTTCAATAAGAAAATCAGAAAGTTACAACTTAAATAAAATGTTCAAGTAAGCCCTGTAATAACTTTTAGTAGTGTTTACTGTTAATAATGATATAATATTCCTATATGTACTGGAAATGAAATAATGGAAATAAAGGAGAAACTAATAACTTAGATAAATAAAAAAACAAATATACTGAGCTGCAATGCTAGTTTAAGACTTATTTTTAATCATCTCCTTATTTCTCAGAGATCTCTTTAGCTGATTTGCAAAACAGCATACGTATCTACCCACAGATACCCACTATTGCGTAGGCCTGTGTTTTGGATGGAGCATTGTTCTGCTGTATGATCTCTGTATGTCTCGTTTTAGCATCGGACAGACTGGATTGTGTTTTGCTGATGTTTATGAAAATCTACAGCAATTTGGTCTGCTCTCTTCAAAATAACATTTGAGGATCACACATGGGCGGTTCTATATTTACATTTTAAGCCTGCAGCACAAATTAATCTTTATGCAGCACCACAAATTGTGTTTCCACATGATTTACGTAAGCTATACTGAAATGTTTTAGTCTTCTGGACATGAGTGAAAATGTACCAAATGGCACAGCTCGTAAAGCCTTACAAACAGGAAGGTCCTGGGTTTGACATTCAGGATGCATTGAAGTCAGAATAAAAACTTTAGCGGAATACAGTTTTTCAACGAAAAATCTAACCCTAATTGGGACAAGGGGCAAAAGAAATGTATCTATGCATACCGTAATTTTACCGTAATATTGTTAATTGAAACTTAATTTGTGCTGCGTCTATATTCGAACCATTAACAAAAATATTTACACCCAACAGTTTTTTGAATGTTTTAAAAGTTATGTAAAGTAAATGTAAAGTATGCTAAAAATTCAATTTTAGATTATTAGATATTGTCTTTTGGGAGGTAAAAATATAAGCAAAATATAATCTTATTCCTGTAAACTACAGTCACTATATACACAAAATCTTATCACAAGCAGTATTTACGTTTGTCCACAGCACCATCTTCTGGTCAGAATGTAAACTACGTAATAAAACTCGGGCATGAAGTTTATATTATACAAAATAAGTTATTTTACCTGATTACCTTTATATTTAATAAGAGAATTTATAATGTTTGGGTTCCTAAAACTATTTTTTTTATGAATATGAGATCAGGACCTGAGGACAAAAGCTATTTGAACACATTATTTTTTCATCATGCATTTTTTTGGTATAAAGTGTGTGGGGGGAAAAACAGGCACTTTTTTTGAACAGGCAATTTGCAATTACCGACTTACATTTCCTTTAAATATACTACCACTTTGTTTCATGGATTCTCATGAGTTTATTTTGACCAAATGGTTTCAAAATGTACAAATTGTTTCACAGACACCGGTTCTTATAGCAATCTAAGGTGTGATTCTAAGCCATATTTTCTGCTTGCAGTCTTGCCCTTCACACCGTTGTTGCGCCTGTTTATGTTAATGTAAGGAAGTAGTAACCTTTAGTAACCTAAAACTTATACAGGACAGAGTTCCAGGGTGACACCTTGGACAAAAAAAAAAAAAAAACACTTTTTCCATGTAGTAAGATTTTTTATACACCACTCAGGGTATTGGTCTTTTCTCCACTCAACTCTTGTTGTCATACAGATTAAAATCACATGACTACTTTGAGGTTGAACTTAACAACTAAGCTAATGAGGGCACATGCATTTCCTACTCACAGATGTTGTCGTTGTTTAATTTTAAGATTAAGGTAATATTTTATGCCATACTTATGCAGAAAAAATTAGAAAATTAAAAGGGTTTGCAGAAATTGAAATAGATCTACTCCTATATGGCAGCAAGAAAAAAAATAACAGCAAAGTGCATCTGAAAGCTATAGTTTAATTAATGTCTTAACAAAAACAATATGAATTAATAATATGTTCCCGCTCCACAGTAGCACAAAGTGCATAGAATGAGTCACATTTTTACACGCGCTCCCCAACAGCCTGCGGGAAATGGGTGGATTTGACTGAAAGAATTTAGTTCCAACTGAATGACCAGCAGCTGTGAGGCATGTGATCTAAAGAATCTGAAGGGGGTGTTAAACAGGGATGTGGGAAAAGACGATTAAGGTGCCTTTAAGCCCTCATACCAAATGGACTGTTCTCTCGGCGCGATGCGTTTGCGGGTTGTCTTCATCGTTTTCCTGCAGACTGTACGGCAGACGTGGCAGCAGATTCCGCGCAGGTGCACTACTGCTGAAGCTTTGATCTCAAAGCAGTGCTGCCCGGATTGGGAGGGTGATGGATCAGCGTGCGGGGCGCTGTCAGGACGAGGGGTCTGCCAGGACGTCACTGTGTCCGAGCAGCCCGATGGGCCTCAGTACCCGTTCAGGGGGTTGGATGATAGGGAAAGATGGCCTCTAAACTTTTTTAACCGTACTTGCCGCTGTTTGCGCAACTTTATGGGCTCTGACTGTGGCGAGTGCGCGTTTGGTTACTTCGGGTCTTCGTGCGCAGAAAGACGCGAGTCGGTCCGACGAAATATTTTCCAACTCTCGCCTGTCGAGAGGCAGAAGTTTATTTCTTACCTTAACCTCGCCAAAAATACAATCAGCCAGGATTATGTGATTATTACTGGCACCCACGATCAAATATTGAACTCCACAGCCACAATGTTTAGAGATGTCTCTGTATATGATCTGTTTGTCTGGTTGCATTATTATGTGTCCCGGCCGGCGCTCCTCGGTGGGGAGAACAATCTGTGGACGCAGGTGGATTTTGGGCACTGGGCGCCGGGGTTCCTGCCCTGGCACAGAGCCTTCCTACTGCGCTGGGAACATGAGATCCGAAAGTTAACTGGAGACTTTAGTTTCACGGTTCCTTACTGGGACTGGAGAGACGCGCAGGAGTGCGAGGTCTGCACCGACCAGCTGGTAGGCGGCCGAAGCCCATTAAACCCCAATTTCATCAGTCCTTCATCTGTTTTCTCCTCCTGGAAGGTAATGGGACTATTGATGTATTGCATTATAGATATTGGTATATTGTACATAACCGTGTATATCTACTTATATACGCTGGACAGGGCGCCATTCTATCGCTGGACGCACACTCACAGATGCTCGCAAAGTCACATAAGGGGGAATTTAGAGCTGTCAATTTACTTTGAATCCATGTTTTTGCATCAAGTCATTTAGCAGATGCTCCTATCCAAAGCAACTTACAAATGATATAACACCACAAGTCAGTAGTTTGGGAGGGAATAGCTCCACTGTAATACCATCAACCCTGCACATAACTCAATCTGGCTGTTTTTTTATAGCAAGTGTCTGTGGAAAAGGTACGGTTTGAGAAGTTTCTTGAAAACGATGGGTGACTCAGTCTTATGGATGTGTTGGGATGGTCCTGCCACCATTTGGTAGTGGTGAATGAAATTAAGTGAAAATTTGCACCTTAGTGAGTTGGTATCAGCGACATTCATCAGAGCTCAGTAAAGGAGTCAGACTGTATTTAGTAAAGATTGATTAAATGTAAGAGGGGGCAGATACAGTGACTGTTCTGTAGGCCAGAGTCAGTACTTTGTATTGAATGCGAGGAGCTACAGGAAGCCATTGGAACGAGATGAGATGAAACATCATTTCAACACCATTGTTTAGTAATGTAAAATATTTAAATGCATTTATAAATGCAAATACCCCCAGGACAGGATCGCTGGGCACACCTCTCTCACTCACACACACATACATGTGCACACACACTATATGATGTGATTTAGAGCAGTTAATTTACCTTGAATCCATGGTTTTGGACTGTGGGAGGAAAACGGAGAACCTGGAGGAAACCCACGCAACATGTTAAGAACAAGGAAACTTCATCCAGAATGGGATTCAAGCCAGGAATCCACAGCACTGAGAGGCAACCACTAAGCCACCCTATGTAAATTAATTTTAAAGTAAATTACAGTAATTTTGTGCAAATTAATTGTCTTTAGTCTGGACTTCCTTGAGATCTATGATGATATTCATTCAATCTCTTCCACTTAATTCTCTATGAGGGTCTCGGGGATGGGGAGAAAGGGGGGGTTCCCCATGCCCAACTAGTGGGGACCATCTCGGGCGCTGGGCAGATACTTCCAGGACAGGGCGCCAACATATCGCTGGGCACACAGTCACTTACACACACACAAACACACATTGCATGGGGCAATTTGGAGCATTCAATTTACCGTGAATTGATGTTTTTTAGACTCTGGGAGGAAACGTGATAACTAGAGGGGAAAGAAAGGGGAACGTGCTAGCCACTTAGCCACTGTTTTAAGTTCACAAAACTACAGAAACTATGTGGGACAATCAATTAATGTAACACAATGTAGTGCCTTCCTTAGAGAGCAGGGGTAAACTAGATTTTGCCTATTTTCACAGTAAAGTTGTATACTTAATTGCTGAAAAAACATGTCAGAGTTACTGTTTTTTTATGCATGTTTTTATTTATATACACTGCTCAAAAAAATAAAGGGAACGCTTAAACAACACAATGTAACTTCCAGACCTCCATGGGATAATA
>JAOUQT010000007.1:5796980-5809224 GCA_025769995.1 Xyliphius kryptos | reverse complement strand
TCACTGTGTACTGTAACACTGTATATGGCTGAAATGACAATAAAACTACTTGAGACTTGAGACTTGAGATATATATAATAAACCATAAATCAGATAAAACAGTGTCTATATACACTATAATACCTTTACAAATGTTCATAAGAAGTCAAGAATAGCGCCCGTCTCAAACAACTGAAAAGAAAACTAAGCAAATCTACATGTCGCTAGTTTCTGTTTTAGTTTTGTGTTCTTCATTGAGACTCCTCTTATAGTCATTTACCAATCTCTAACATCTGTCTGAGCTATGAGATGTTTAAGGGGTTTCCTGCATGTACAGCTCGTTTCACGTAACTCTACAGCATCTCAATAGGATTAATATCTGGGCAGTGACTCAGCCATTTCAGGACTTTTGCTTAGGTTTTAGTATTTGTAGTGGTTTGACTGGGACTAAAATACTCCCTGAGGTTTCACTGGAGCTGTGGCTTGCTACATTTGTCTTTCTATGTGTCACTGTGTGTCTCTGTGTGTGCATTTCTGTGTGCATGACAGTAAAGCGGTGTGTGTGTCTCAAGGGCAGCTCTGTAGACACACATCACTGCAAATAGTGCGCAGCTGAATCCCAATTCAAACTTTAATTATTTTGTGTTTAAAGCTGAGTCAGAAATGGGGTTCGGCGCAGGTTCATTTTAAATATTTAAATGTTTCAATGTGTGCATTTGTGGCTGCCCATGTAAAGTATTTTATTTAATATTCAGCATGTTTTTTTCTTTCTTTTCACAGCTGCTGGTTCTTGTGGACATTAACTAGATTAGCAGATCGGACTGAGCAGCCCCTGATGCCGTCTCCTCACGTGTCACTTTTCTCACCTGAGCCCGTCTGACTGTTCTTGTGTATTTTTGTATTAAAGCTAATGGTTTTTTATTGAAAAATCTATCTGCACCTTTGTCATTTTCTGCGCTTTTTGTACAGGATGGAAACCCCTGTCCCATAACCCCGTAGTTGATTTACTCTTTTGTTTTGCGTTATTGTTGTATTGTTGTTTCAACTTTCACTTCAGCATTAATTTTTTACAGATAGTCACACAAGGTCCTCAAGCACCCTCTGATACATTGTAGAATTTATCATGGGTTGTACGATGGTGAGCTGGCCAGTTCCTGCTGCAGCTAAGAATCCCAAAATCATAACATGTGCACCTCCATGTGTCACAGTTGGAAGAAGGTTCTTTTGAAGAAATGCTGTAATTGGCTTACGCCAAACATGCCTTTTCCTATATTGTCCAAATAGTGGACACTATAACACTACATTATATTAAATATTCTTTAAACAACACTCAAAAAGTGTTTGGAAACTGAGGACACTAATTGTGGAATACTTTCTCACTCTTGCATGATGGAGTTAGGATGCATGTGCAGGGAAGCCTTTACTGAACACAAAATAAACACAAACTGAAAGTGCCATGAAAGGGCAAAAGGGAGAAAACAGGAAATCCCGAAACCAGAGTAATCTGTAATTACTTGGTTTATAGGACCTATCAGACATGCATTTCTATCATGTATATTTATTTGCACACGTTACAATATACACTGTACTGAGAGAAAATAGCCTAGTAGATTTTTAGCAGATAATTTTATGAATATTCAGATGATTGTTAAAATAAAAGGGAGAAATACCTTCTCTATAATGTCGAATTTGTCCTATTAAAATTAGTTTGAGCTAAAGCTGACTCCAGATTTTGCTGACCTAGTTTGTGTTTTTCCATTGCACATATTATTCTGATATCATATGACGAGTGTTGCTGTTGACACATTCAAAGCGTTCAAAGTAACATTAGGCTATTAGCTCCTAATTCTTGTTCATAACTAGTTTGGTTATCAGTTTAGGCTCACTGCATGCTACTGGTATAGGTCATCTAATCCTGATCTGTACATAGCAGTACATAAATGCACAAGATCTGCAACCTCATAGCTGATCCCTTCTTTTACCTCATTTTCCTTCAGTAGTATTCAGTAGAACAAGAACAAGAAAATCAAATAAAAAAGATGATTGGTGGACAGAGATGATGTCATTTATAGTCGGATGAAATAAATCCACCTCAGATAAAAAATATTTTGGTGTATGAAATTTAGCCACTTCTTACAGTAATTACTCCTCTCTCTCTCTCTCTCTCTCTCTCTCTCTCTTTTCACACATACACTCTCTCTCATCATTTTAGGTACAAAAATGTACAGACGAGGAACTTTCCCTTTAATCTCTCTCTCATACATGCACACATATGCACATAACATTATTAGTCTTTCTATATTTTTAAGAAGTTCGAGTGACATAATGATTAATGTACTCTACGTAATTAACACTATGCTGTACCTACACCTAACTTTAACTGTAATTGAATTAACTAAATAACATAAACATTTTAATCGAAGTTATTATCCAATGTAGATCTGGATTTGGAATTACATTAAACAGCTGATCCAACTTCAGAGGAAATTCCTTAAGGGAAGTTAAAATAAGACTCAATATTTTGTCGTGCCTCCACTTGCCTGTATGACCTCCCTGTCATCTGTCAACTCCTGGACAATCTGTGGTGCAATGTGATGTTGGTGGAAAGAATGAGACATGGTGTCCCAGACGTTCGATTGGATTCAGATCTGAGGAATGGGCTGGCCATTCCATACAATTAGTGATACATTATGCAGGAACTGCCGACATTCTTCAGTCAGAAGAGCCACGCACTGTCATGCATCAGAAGGAACCCAGGGCCCACTGCCCAACATATGGTCTTACAGTGGGTCTAAGAATGATAGTGAAAAAGAAAGTGAAAGTGATACACTATGTTTGCACACAGCGGAATTGGTCCTCTGCATTTAACCCATCCGTGCAGTGAAACACACACAAACACACACTGGTGTGTGTGAGGATGTCAACCCTGACAATCAGGGTACCCCTGGCTAGCACATGTAGGGCTGTGCAGGCCTTAAAAGAAATGCCCCGCCACACCATTGCTGACCCTGCAACTGCTTTCGGCTCCTGACCAAATGATTTTACACAATTATAATAAAGGAATGCCAATTTATGTAATTTGCAATCTTATTGCTAACTCTGACACATTTATTGGTTTATATTGCAATTTTTATTAATATTTTTATAGCACATAATTTTAAACTTATGTTTATCTTAAGGACACAAACATAGAAGACCAGATTCTGAGGCATTCTCTCCCTCTCCTATTCCTTTTCTCCTTCTCCTCCTCTCCCTCCCTTTTCCCTCACTCTCACTCTCATACTTTGGCTCGATCATACCTCCCCCATCTCTCTCTTTTTCATTCGCCTGCGCGGAAGAGAAGATGACGGGATGAGAGGAGATGGATTTTGCGGTGAGATGCAGGGGGAACGGACAAATTAGCGACCTGTACGCGTTTACGAGCCTCTCGAGTCCGTGGGAACACGCCGACCGAGGAGTGGGGGATGAAGAAAAATGAGTGAGCGCGGCGTTTGATAAAGACAGGTATGTAAAGAGCGCCTCTCTCTCTCTCTCTCTCTTCATGCCCATCTTCCCACTAGGAACATTTTGCAGTCTGTTCGCGGAGGTTAAGCTAAACTGCGCGGATGTGAGAAGTAGAAGAGGGGGATGTGTGTTACATAACGCGTCTCACAGGCAACTGGAGCCGGGAAATAAATCGCTCCAGTAATCGAAGAAGTCGCCACTGGCTACTAAACAGCGCGTGCACCTGAAGTGGCGTACTATTTTAACACCCTGCTCAGTGCGCCAGTGTGCGCTTTCGGACAGAACTCGTGATCTGCAAGCTGGAATAAAGATGCAACAGTCTCTAGACTTAAGGAATCTAGGTGCTTGCGGAAAATTACAGCGTTCAAGAGCATTTTTGTTAGCCGCACGTCATATTTTTAATACGGGGTGCTGTGTGACATTTTTCTTCGTGTCTCATTTGCAGAATATTATTGTTGCGGGCTGCCGGGCTCAGTCGATTCCCTGCAGTACACTTGACGGAACCGAGGCGAAATCAGTGTGTTCTTAGCAGTCAGGAGGCACAGAGACTTAGCCAGTCTGTTCTGCCAGTTTTCATGTAAATAGCTTTTATATTGGTTCACTGTGGCCTGTAATGAACCGGATATTAGACTGATGGTGAGCGTTTAAATAAACACGCTTTTTCACAGTTACCACTTTCGGCATGATGAGGCACGGGTCAAAATGTGGCTGCTTAAGCGACGGTTTTGGCTTTTGTCTCAGAGTGTGTGTGTGTGTGTTTCATAGTCTTCTGGATGCGGGCTCTATCCGTCTCCATGGCGACTCGGTAGTCTCTGATTGGAAAGAGTGAAGGGCGCGCGGTTCGGGTCCGGGACAGATGACTGCAGCGAATTGAAAAGTATAGGAACTTATGATGAGGCATATGGATAATTGCTATAAATGGCAAAAACAACAGATGACTTGTAAACCCCTTCACAATCACTTGCTTAATGAGGGGAAAACCCAGAATCTAGGGTTAAGTCACACATAGGGTTAAGGGATTTAACTTGACTAGTATTGTTCTAACAATATTAACCACACAAAGATTTGTGTATTTATATCATGTGCAGTGGGACAAAGTACATGCTGAAAGTATACAGATAAATAAAGTTGCTCCGGACAAACAAAATTAATCTAGAGATGCCACCAGTGTCTATAAGCATTAAACATAAATCATACTCTTATATGAGTTTCTGTCCTATAAACAGTGGCAATTCTAAGAGCAACCGATTGGCAAAAATTAATATGGCCCACCTTCAAGCAGTCTTCATAAACATGATTTTACAGGTAAAAGCTGACACTAATAAAAATCTAAAAATGTTTATTCCAAACATAAAGTTTTCTTAGGGCCCCAAGCGGTTTCCTTCCTGGTGGCAGCAACTATAAATAACATGCAGCCTACAACGGTCAGAATTGAAAGTTAAATGCCACAGTTATCATAATTAAGACAAACATAATGGCATAGAAAAAATGATATGTAAATCTGTGTTACAAAGAGCTACAATACTATTCTGGATTATTGCTGAGCCGGCCATGTCTCAGTTCATCTTAGACGTAACTGACTTAGATCATCCTCCTCCTTCTTTTCTTTATTGTTTGACTCATGCACTTGGTGCCTGCAGGTTGCCTCTTAAAACAAGTAAAAATGTTTAGTAGCACATGAGTTAGAGCCTTATAAAGAATTTCCATAGGCACCAAAGTTCTGCTCTCCAAGATTCCACAGACCAATATTGTGATTATCACACTGGTTAATTATAGGATAGTTACTGTAATTGCTGTCTAAAAGGCTGTACTACTTGATTACTAGAAATGTACGCAGGAGTTCAATTCTAAACCGTCTCTCTTTATAAGAGTTTTATTTTTAAGTGTGTAAGAGTGCTGCGTGAATATTCTAGCACCATGGAGAGTGCATGGGTTGTTTTTTCCCCACAATTCCGTGTGTTCTTTGCAGTACAGTGACCGTGCCTGCTTATCAGTTCCAAACTGAGATTCTCTTGGCTGTTATCCATCACCATTTCAATACCAGCAAACCTCCAACTGTTACTGAAGAACCCGTTTTATTTAAGTTCCTGCATGTTCCCTGTCTTCTCCCAAGGCATCAGATATTAGGCAGACTGCTCTATTACTGGACGTCCACATCCGGTTCTAAAGGGAATTGCACACAGCCCAGATTTCCTAAAAGCTTCCCATGGGCATGAACTTCTCATAATTAAAATGAAGATAAATGTGAACTGCGGTGCTAAAGTCTCATTTCTGTGCTTCTGAGACAAGCTATAATGGGAGAAATTTGAAGTCACATATTATAGGTGCATGGACATTTGACAGGATTGTTTTTATGTGTATAAGCTCTCTGTTTAATTAAAATTGTGTTTAAAATAGTTTGGGCCAGTTTTTGTTTTAATATTTAAACTGGGAAATTAAATGAGTACATATAGTAACTAGTAACTAGGAACCTAGGAACACAGTGATGCACTGGGTAGGTCTACTGCCTAGTAGTAAGGAGTTCTCATGGATTTTTTTCTGTGTGCGATTTGACTGCCTTCCCCGTGTCTGTGTGGGTTTCCTCCCATATACTAAAGACATGAGTTGTGCTAATTGGTGGTTTAAAAAAATCCCCATAATGTGTGTGATTGTGTATGTTCTAGGAGTAGGGCCCTGTCTAAGTTTGTTCTTGCCTACCAACCTATGCTTCTGAATATGACCCAGGTTTCATGGAACCTTAATCAGTATTATTAGGGTTTGAAAGTGAGCCAGTGAGAGTGAAAGAGACATATAAAACAATTTGAGCACAATTAACCATACATGTATCTCCTATTACATGACACCTATCAACACAGAAGAGTGAAGGCCAACATTTAAAAACCACTGAAAGCACTAACTGCACAACTACCAGAGATGGCAAATGGTAGAAACCTTGAAATGAACCAGGCTCAGAAAGGAATCCTATCCTCATATGAGTGATTATAGATTAAACAGTCTGTAAAAAAAATCTGTAAATGTGTGTGATAGTGTGTAAGTCCATAGGATAGCCCCAGCCGAACTGGCCAAGTTTACCATCAGGGTGGATCAGGCACGAATATCATGCAGACATCAATGACTCAACAATCTATAAAGAAAGATGGATTTAAAATATGTCTTTATATTTTGAAAGAAGCCTGTTTTGATTTCCTGTCTCTCTTATGTGGTAAGAGGAATTTTACAGTACACATTTGTTGAAGGAATAAGTATTCACTGTACTGAAATAGGAAAATATGCATAAAAATGTAATGCTTAAATAAAAATTCAATACAGTTAATATAACCAGAATTTCTCTGGCATCTAAATTTACCACTGTTGCACTATTGCTGTTCATTCTGGATCACTATAGCCATTAAGGAGAGCCTACAGCCGTAAAGCGCCACTTCACACAGCACACTGTGCATCTGCCGCGTTGCGTGCTGATCTGGGGGTTGCCATGGAGATGATGGCTGCCTAGATTGCGTTCCCCAGTGAAGGCGAGAATTTTCCATCCAGTAAGCGAGACGCATGGAAACACGTGGGACTATGAAATTTGCCAAGTTCTCTAAAGGTGACTGATAGCTGTGTATTCAACAGGGAGTGATTACCGATGTCCTGTTTTATATGTGCTTGCATTCGGGTGAAACAGACATTCAGTTCCATTAGCCTTAATAGGTAAAATGCTTTATGAGTCTTATAATAGTTATTAAACTTAAACATTTCCATTTGCCTTAATGTGCCTGTGACTTAGTATGCAATTAAGTATACTGTATTTTGAATTGTCTTGCTGGAATTGACTGCTATTAACCTCAATATGTCTGCTCGAACAGAATGCACTAATAGATATGCAAAACACAGATTTCTTTACTGATGCCTAATGCTGTTGTATCTTTTACCAACACACCACAGAGAATGATTTCATAATCAATTTTTAACATAGCAACAACACAGTAACCTACTCTGAAAGAGAGCGACAAAGAGAGAATGATAAATGTTCATCTACCACACATAACTAAACTTCATCTATACATGTCCACTGTATGAAGGTTACTGCATGATCAGACAATAGAAGGACACATTAAATTATAATCTACAACCTGTCAACCTGAAAATATTACAGTTTCTTTATGCGTTTTCCACATTTTTTCCCTTGCTTTGCTGACCACAGTAATCACCCACTGCATGTTAGTGCATTATTACTTTAGTGAAGGAACTAAACCATGACAGATCTACCAGTGTAATGAATGCATTGTCATCATGCATCTCCACACGTGCCTGACCTCTGTGATGTGCACATTTTTTGGTGATGGAAGCATATTCTGCAATGTTTCTAGCTTTATGTGGATGTTTTCTGCGACATTTCCAATCTGCTTCTGCTGAGTCAGGCAGATCAGAATGAGTGAGCAATAGGTAATTTTTAGGCCCTGATGAATAAGGATGAGCTAAGGTGTTTTACAGCAGTGATGACTCATGTGTAGGTGACAGTTCTGATTAAATGGCTAAGATTTTTTTAACACTGTGGCTCTGAACTCTCTCAGCTGGGGAGTGGAAACGGAATTGACACTAAAGCCGGTGAAAACACACACACATAAAACAAAAACACACATACACAGATCCTGTTAAGTAGGACCCGTTGCACATAGGATTAGTTATTGCAATGTCTGTATTGCTAGGTAAAGATGTGTTAGACTGAGATATAGAGAACATTTCTTAGGGGCATGACCGTGTCTTGAAAACAAAATGCAGTGGTAAACCTGTGTTTTCTGCATTTGCACAGCTTGGCATAACTGCTCTTATATAAAGTGTTAATCTGTCTAATGCACAGCAGAAGGAAACATTTCCCAGCTATAGATACACTAATAGATACAGATAGGGTGTACAAGGAGTTGTGGAACAATCAACAAACATCCAGCCGAAAGTCACACATCAGCCAACCACAGTATAGTTGATCATAGTCCAAAGACATACATGAATTCTATGAGTACTATCTACTGTAAATAACCTGAGTACTATGTACTGTATAGAACTTGAGTATGGATGCAACCTTGTTCATGTCATGGCCACTGTTAAGACAATTTTATTTAGAACCTCATCCGATGTGAATGTTCCTCCTCAAAGGGCTTCTTTTAGGATACAAAACAGGTAATTGGGACAGGTAAACAGGTAAAAGATCAAAAATATAGACAGGAATTAAGTTTATGGGATAGTGTCAACAGTATGGGCTGCGGTGTGCGAATGCACACTGTTATGGACAATATCTTAAAAGTCCATTTAGTTTAATCCACATATTAGGCTTTAGCACCTCAGGGAGCATCTCTTTAATGGGCACAGTGAATTGTTGAACCTTTTTTTGACTGTCCCTGGAAAGTGTAAGCATCAATTTTCCAGCTGATAGTTGACTTTTGAATTTTGAACCTTAATAAATGCATGTGTTAGATGAAGACAGTGTAAATAATGACACGCACACCTGTTGTCATAATGTCATAAAAGAGACACGAGATGTGAAATTGTTTGTATGTGTGTGTGCGTATGTGTGTGTGTGAGAAAGGTTATAATTTATTTGTTAGAGATGTTGTGCCATTTAAAGTAATGTTCATTTTTTTCCATCCCCTTAACCTATGCACCCAACCAGATAAACTGAAGCATAGTTTTAAGTAACATTACGGATTTACAGTGGATATAAAAAGTCTACACACCCCTGTTCAAATGCCAGTTTTTTCTGATGTAATAAAATGACAGCAAAACAAATATTTTCACAACTTTGTCTGAAAACTGAAACCTTTCAGGGAGGTGAAGTAAAAATAAACAACTGAGATAATGTGGTTGCAGAAGTGTGCACATCCTTTTAGAACTGGGGGTGTGGCTGTGTTCTGATTTAACCAATTACAGTCAAACTCATGTTAAATTGGAGTCAGCACACACCTGTCACCAATTAATGTGCCTCTGATCAACCCCAAATAAAGTTCAGCACTTGTCCTGAAATAAATAAAGTAGACTTGTCCTGACATTTTTGTAGCCACATCATTCAGCACAAGCCATGGTCCGCAAAGAGCTGCCAGTCAGTTGAAGGCTACAAAAGAATTTCCAATTAATTAAATATACCCTGGAACATGTCATGAAGACTGTCATCATCAAGTGGTGAAAACATGGCACAACAGTGACATTAACAAGAACAGGAGGTCCGTTCAAAAATTATCATAAGACAAAAAGAAAACTGGTCAGGGAGGCTGCCAAGAGGCCAACAGCAACACTGAAGAAGCTGCAGGAATTTCTGGCAATTACTGGCTGTGCATTACATGTGACAAAAATCTCCCAGGGTAGGGTGGCAATACGGAAGCCTTATTTTTCAAAGAAAAACATGCAAGCCCGGCTTAATTTTGCAAAAAGAAACATGTTAGTTAATATTTTTCGGCCTGAAAGGTTTTTACAATTGCATTGTACAGGTTTTAGGTCAAATTTCTTTACATCACAAAAACCCAGCATTTGAACAGGGGTGTGTAGAATTTTTATATCCACTGCAAGTTAAATTTTGGACCGATTAAACAAATTCAGAGTAAATGTAATTCATGTCGACTTGTGACAAACATAATCCGGCTAATGCTAACATGTCCTAGAGGAAGATGGAGCAGCTGAACAGAAGCTGCCAGGTGTTGAATCATTTGTATTAACAAACAGACTGACAGACGTTCCATAGGAACTGTTTACCATAATGGCCAGAAATGATGCTGGACCATTTGTTAAACCTGGAGAACAAAACCTGGGTCCTTGCTGTGAGAAGATAGCCTTTCCCACTGCACCACCGTGCATCACAAATAACATTCTTAATGACATGATCAAATCATAGTGAGGCTCGTGGTAAATTAACTTGTAAGAGGTTAAAATAAAGGTTTGTGGTTAACTTAGCTTCCACTTAGTGTTATGGTATGAAGCACATATTAAAATACACATGCTTTCTCTCTTATGTGTTTTCTCACACATGCGCGGCAACCGAAGGGAAAAAAAACAATTGCTGGAACTGTGAAGACATACGTACAGCCACGTGCCAAAATCTGTGGCATCTGATTAAATGATGCAGAAGTAAAAACTGTGATTTCCATCAAGCATCTTGAAACACACTGCGATAGCTATGACACTTGGTAATGTACAAGGGAAATTGAACTTGGGCAGTTAATGCACTAAATGCTATTTTTTGTTTATAAATAATATAAAATACATTATATTTACATTTAATTCATAACAATAAACAGGACATCACAGGATATCCACTCTCGTGTTCACTTTTGTTGCTATTGCTATACAGAGAAGTGGTATATTATATTAATTCAGCAATCAGTTGGCTGTAATAAACTATTAACAATGAAACTTATTCTTGCTTGTTTGACTTCTAGATGAATTTTGTAATAGATTTGTTTGAAAAGAACAATATAATACAATATAATATGTGAAAGTGTCAAAAAAAGTGTTAGTGTCAAAAAGTCAAAAATGTGCTCAGAGTCTCAGCTTAAATCAAAACTTATTTTGAACGTCTATATAACAACTGTGCAATGATATCAACAGTAAATGCAACTAAAGCGTCTAAAGACAAAAGGGACCGGACTGCTGCTAAGTGGTCCAAAGTAAATTTCTCTGATAAAAGTAAGTTTTGCATTTCCTTTAAAATCAAGGTCCTAGATTCTGGAGGAAAAGAGGAGAAGGCACATAAGACGTGGTCTAGTTGAAGGTTTCCACAGTAATATTCTAATTTTCTGAGATACAGAATTTAGGTTTTTTATTAGTTGTCAGTTATATCTGCCAGGTAGGAGGCAGAGACCAACAGAGTGAGGTGGAAAAGATCGACACGCTGTGGTGACCCCTGATAAAATGGAGAGGCCGAAAGAAGAAGAAGAAGATTAGTTATAATCATCAAATCAAATCAAATGAACACTTGAAATATATCAGTCTGTGTGTCTAACTACAATGTAAGAATACGTAGAATCTAACTGTGTGGGATATGACTACAGAATATGTATATGTAGAATCTAACTGTATGGGATTAGACTACAACATAAGAATATGTAGAATCTAACTGCTGCTGATCAGACTACAGCGTATAAATATGTAGAATCTTACTGTGTAGAATCTGAGTGTAATCAAACTTTGTTGAAACTAACTGTGGGATCTGACTATAGCATAAAGACATGTAGCCTCTATCTGTGTGTAATAAAATAATTTGAAATAAAAACCCATGATATAAACATGTAGGTCACAATATATACAAACCTGATTCCAAAAAAGTTGGGACAAAGTACAAATTGTAAATAAAAACGTAATGCAATTATTTACAAATTACAAAAACTGATATTGCATTCACAATAAAACATCAAAAACATATTAAATGTGAAAAGTGAGACATTTTGAAATTTCATGCCATATATTGGCTCATTTGAAAATTTGTGACAGTAAAATCTCAAAAATTTTGGGAAAGGGCAATAAGAGGCTGTAAAAGATAAATGTACAAACAATGTACAAATGCTCTGAGAATAAAGATGGGAATAGGATCGCCAATCCCCTTAATTCTGTTAATTTTATACTCTTAAGGAGTTTAACAATAGAAAAGAAGAAGCCGCATCTAAACTAGATCCAGAAGCACAGACGTCTTCTCTGGGCCTGAAGTACTGAACTTTTACCCATATAAAGCATTTGGCATATCATAAAATATAGGATGAAGACAAAAAAGACCTAAGACAGTTGAGCAACTAGAATCCTA